>VZUI01043563.1:0-94861 GCA_013401135.1 Cettia cetti | reverse complement strand
AGGAGAGGAGAGGAGAGGAGAGGAGAGGAGAGGAGAGGAGAGGAGAGGGTAGCCACAGGAAACAATTTAGCAGAGGGAAAGAAATGCATGAACTTGCTGGTAGTGGGTGACTTTCTCCACTGCCTTGTGTCAGGGACATTGGTGACCGTTCCTTCAGGTTTTGTTTGAGGGTGGTATTATCCCTCTTTTGTCCAAACATATGTCTGCTTTATCCTGGATGAAATTGTTATTCAAAAAATGACTATACTAGAGAAGTTTTGTGGAGTGAGTATTGTATCTTCTGCCTCCAGTCAGTTTTGAAAATAAATGGTGTGTGCTTAAATGCAATTGGTCCACCCCAGCTGAAGCCAAAAGGTCTTGTATTAAACATAAAAATTGTCTGGATGTATTGACCTTAACAGGGCAGAAATGATTTATCTCTGTTGAGAATCTCTCTCTGCATGTTTATTTATTTCCTTTGTTTTCCTTCTCTTCCTCACTGCTCCTATACTTTGATTCTTTTGTACCCCCCTGTTCCTTCTGCATACAGACAAAAATATACATCTAGACTTGATTCTCATTCACCTTCTTTTTAAATTTTGCTATGAGGTTTAAGGCTGATTTTTGAACAGAGCCAGAAGCGCTTCAGTTTTTAAGCTCAAGAGTTTTTTCTCTCTTCATGCTAATCAAATCCAGAAATTTGAAAGGAATAAAGGCAGGCTATGACTAGCCAGGCTCAAAGATTATTTCTTGACAACATATTAATGCCAAAAACCTCAGTTGTTGCATTCTGGTCGTTATTGTTCTATAGGCAGAGGAAAATGGTTTTGTTCTTTTTGTACGTCCTAGACAGCCCAATTTTCTTTGAAAACATCTCTTGCCAGAATGCATCTCTGATACAAAGCCTGATGTGTTGATACTATGCCTAACTCACAGTTTGGTATGAAAGACCAAATTGAATAAATGACTTTAGAATTTATATTAAACATATTTATCAACTATTGAACTAATATTTCTTGGAGAGCAAAATTTAAAAAATTTTTTTTCCTTTTCCAATTCCAATTGAAAAACACAGAAAATTAATGGATGGATAAAAATGTCATGTTAGCCATAGTAAATATTTTTTTGCAGTCACAGTGTTGGCAAGATCTAGCCTTCTGTATTTTGAGTGGAAGACTGAAGTCTACAGCTAAAAGATTGTGGGTCAGATCTGTGCTTTTGCCATTCCTCTGAAAAAAAAAAAAACAAACAAACACAAAACTCCCCCACTGCAAGGGCAAATATAAAGTAGTAATATTTGAAGTAGCAGTTTTGGTCATTAGGTTCAGAGATCCAAGGCCACAAGCAGCAGAGAGAGTAGTGGAACAAAGATCAAGGGCAATAAGGAAAAGGGAGTAGGACACCCAAGGGGTCTGGATTAAGAGGGATCTAGTGATGGGATAACTGAGATGATTTTTAGTGAGGAAAAGCAGAAGGCAGAGCCACAACCATTGCAGTGCACTTGTCAGCTGTAACCCATCTTGCAGAAAATCAAAAGTCTCAGCAAACAATTGCCAAATCTAGTAGTGAAGTGGACAGCTTAACTGCATTTGATGCTGATTCCATATAGGTTCACAACTGTTGATTTGGGTAGTGCAAATCTCTGTCATCTGACCTGGTTCATTCACAGGAAAAGGTTTCAGGGGAGATTTTACCTGAGGTCCAAACACAATGTCCTTAACAAACAGAAAGGAAAAAAAGGTAGCCAGGAGACTGATGATTTCAGAAGGAAGAGATCAGGGAAACTCCTCATTAAAACTGAAATAGAGGAAAAGATGTTATAGCAGAAAGCAGGAAAAAAAAGACTGAAAGGGAAGAGCCTTTCTGTCACAGTGACAGAAGGCCAGAAGTGAGAGAGAAGCAATAATAGTTTAATCACTGCTCTCTATTTCAAGGCTAGCAAGTATTTGATGATTGTTGACAGACCTATAAAATCTCCACATGTTATGTGGACCCAGATTATCCCTAAATACTTCTTTTAATGATGCCATTCATTCAAGACTTCCTTGCTTCATGCCCTTCCAGAACAGTGAGAGCAAGGAGATCCAAACTTTGGAAACCCAGGCAAGATGTAGGCAAGCTGTCATCTGGGAGACAGGAAACAGACCAGAAAATCTAAAGTCTTAAAGGCTTTGTTTTCTACCTTTTTCACCTTCACTTAAATCCTTGTATAAAATATATATAGTCTTCCATGCTTGTAGACATTTCTGGTCTTCATCTTTCTGCAAACAGCACTGACACCTCCATTTCCTTCATGGCCAGACCGTGGATATGGGTGATCAAGAAAATAATAAATGTTACAAATTAACTGGGGAAATGGTGTTTTTGCTGTCTCCTACAGCTTTCAAATAAAGTCTGGGTACTACTGCTTCTCTCACAAACACTTAATTCCAGTAGCTGTTGATCATCTGCCTGGGAAAGGGTTTCAAGGCTCCCAAATTTATCTCCTGCATACATTTCACTTCAGCTTTGAAGTGAAAGAAGGGGTGTCTAAGATGCAGGAATTGGGCTGTGTATTTAACAGGCAAACACAAGGAATGGCCAAATCTAAAGAGAAGGCTTGGCACGAGCTTTGTTAAATTATCACCCCTTTTATTTTGTTTGTGAAGTCTGAGCTCGGGTTATGGTTATTCTATTGTGCTTTATAGGTTAAAAAGGTACCAGGCACTTATAAATGCCTGACAGAAAATCAATAGTTACTGTTTATGTTCAAGGTCATGGGCCTGGGGTGTTGGAATCAACCTGCCACCACAAGTGTGCCCTCAACTGAGGAATTTTGGAAAGCTTTGACAGAAAGTGTGGAGAGTCTTTTATAACAATTTCTAGCGGAGCACCCCATCTCTGAGCAATAGTGAGAAATGCTTCTGCTGTTTTGTTTTTGTTTTCTTTAATATATGCACTGCAAATTAGCACAGCCTTCAGAATTTTAGGGAAAGCAGTAATTAAGAGGTAACCATCCCACATTTGTAGGATGGCTCTCTGGCAGCATTTGCTCTAATTGACCCATTCAGGAGAGTTATGTTGGTGGCATGAACATAATCCACCCACAGCAGATTATTTTTTCTGTCACAGTGCTTCTCTGCAGATGTGATAGAAAGTAACTTAGGCAGGGGCTTACGGGCTTCAGAGAATCTCATCAGCCTTGAGCAGCACAAATACTTGTATGCTACTGAGATAAACATGAAATACAACATTCATAAATACCAGGCCCTTGGGCTCAGAGCACCTAATGAATGTGGAATGTGTTTCTTATATTATGGTAGATGTGAGGGAATGCTACATAGTAACTGAAAATAGAGTACTGTTCATGAAATATCCTTCATAAAAGTGTTTATTTATGTTTATCTTTAATTAATACACTGCAATAACATCTGTTCATATAAAATTAGGAAAATTATTGACTCAAATACAAGTTATTTGAGCAATCATAATTCTCTGACTGACAGCTTGCTGGAAACATTTACATTTTATCCCTGTATCATGACAAGTCTGGCAAATTGTATTTTACTAGCCCATTAATATTTAGCATAATGTCAAATAATATCCTTGTTGGAAGAGATTTTTTAATTTTTATTGCCTATCACATAGAAATGAAATCCAGAATTAAGTGCGACTTCACTAAGTTTGTCATGAAAACAATCTACCTACAAAAAATGAACTGTAAATGAAATGGGGAGATTAATTACATATTATCTCTTAGTCTTGGACTTAATTAAGTAATTTCTGAAATCATGGCATGCATATAATCCTGCATTTATGGTGGTGGTGGGGGAAATACCTTTAGTGTTCCACTACTAACAGATTTTATAGAAGCTGTGATTGGGCAACAGTTCCTCAAATCCGGATTGTTTTCCTATCCACCATTAATACATTGTCAGGAGTTTTCTGTATTTAAATTAAGAATTAAAATGCATCATATGCAAACTGTAAAGTAAGCTGGTATATGAATCATTTAGACTGCAATATATACCACTGCAGAAACTGGTTTAGATTAATTTCTGAAAAGAAAATTATTTAAAAAATTACACCCTCTTATCCATAGAGTTGTGGCTTCCTATCTTTATTTCAAGGAGGTTGCCTGGTTTTGGTGACAAATACACTTTTTTACTGTTGTAGCCAGGACAACAGCACCAAGAGGAAACAAGCTGTGTATTTGATTCTTTGTGTGTGTTAGCATCAAAGTCTCTTTCTTTACTACAAGAATTTGTTCTGTGCAAAGACATTGAAACCAATGGCTTTTTAAAAATAAATCCTCCTGGAACAGCTAAGGCTTAAGAACTTCTGTAATTTCTACAAAATTAGTTTAAGGTCCCCAGATTTTACCTCAGACCTTGTACACATCAAATAATCTTCAAGATTATTTGGTGTGTACAAGGTCTGAGGTAAAAGATGGAATTCCAAGACGGAATTCCATGGAAAATCATTTATGGAGGTGTCATGAACACACCTGAAATTTTGCCACTGACAAAACCTTTAGGCACCAAGTTTTGACGTGAGATATGAACTATGAAAACATCCAAGGAGGACAGGGTGATGAAAAACAGGAAGGGAAAAAGGGAAGGAGGCAGAATGAAGAACAGGTGTACCTTTAGGCCTGGAAGGAAGAGAATGGAAGCCTTTGCATGGGCCTGCATATAAGATAAACAGGACACTGCAGAGCCAGGCCACCTGTCTCACCTCTTCTCAATCCTCCTCAACCCCAAGGAATCAACCAAAACCACCCTGGGCCATGTGTGTTGCAGGTGTTTTGGGATGAGGGATGTTTAGTTATGAGAAATGAGCTCTTGGCAAGAGTATAGGGATGGTGAAGAGCCTGGTGAGTGCCAGACGTGCCCAGATGCAGCCCCTGGCATCTCTTGACCTGTGAAGGCCACCCAGGCTGTGATCAGGCACCACCATCACCTTCAGCCCCAAAATGCATCCTAAGAGAGCCTGTGTGTGTACCTCCTTGGGTGGCACCTCTGCACAAAGCTGGCTTAGCCAAATCCATGATGAGCAGGCATGCAGCACGGAAACACAAGCAGAAACTCTGGGATGTTGGTCTTGAGGACTTCAAAACCTTCAGCACTATTTTTGAAAGATGCAGTTTCTCTTGGATTTTATTTGATTCTCCCATCGGACTGATAAATTTATCTGGACTCCAGAATATTTTACTCTCTCTTAGGAGGGGTGTTTTACTTCTGTGGAGTTTGAGACTCCTGCAGGAGGATTTATGTAATAACATATCCCCATGGCTTAAAAGTGTTTCCATATCAGGAAAGAGTGTAAGTTTCACCCCTGATCTTTTAAGGAAAAAAACCAGAAACTTCCATGCCTCTCTCACCATAATTGGCCTAGTGCCAGGACAAAGGCACCTGTTGGATCCTTGAGCTGTACCTCAAGAAATGTAGCTACTTTTTATTGGGCAGCTTGCCAAAAACCCCTCCTTCATCACTGAATACTTAAGAGAGAGCATGGAATCTCTCGGTGCATTTTTGGGGAGTCTTAGCAGGTGTAAGAAAACTCCCTGCACCTTGTGCGGCTTTTATTCTTTTGTTTTATATAGTTTATTTTCACTTTAATTAAAACCTTTTGCTTCTTCAAAACACCTCCAATCATTGCTAATTTTTCCTAAGCTGTTTCTGAGAGGCTTCTGGCAACCCTCAGATTGATGCATCTTTGTGGGGCTAATAACAGGCTGGCCTCATGCAGAAACTCATCAGCTCTATTGAGGTGTAAAGACTTCATTATGGCTGCAGAATGGCATGTGACTGCATCAGCTACACACTTTATGGTATTTGGCATTTCTTTGGCCTGTTTCAGGAGAATGTGCTTGACTGGAGTATTCCCAAGTGAAAATGACTCAGTTCCTGAGTCCATTTCATTTCGAAACCACTGAGAAACATTAAACAGAATCTCACATTGGCAATAATGCAAACCCACCTTTTGGAGCAGAAGCTGACATTACCAGGCACCAACAGATGCCTTGTAAGAGCCCCTGGAAAGTTCTATTTGTGGAGACAATTCAGCATATTAACAGTGTAGAGAGCCAGAAACAGGGTGATTTTTTTTTTTCCAAGTTATTTAGCATAAAACCATCACTTTTCCTTCTCAAATGTTGACTTATTCCTCTTGTTGCTGATTAACTTCAACAGATTAGGACAAATTTGCCTATGGTGCTATTTTGACTTGAATTAAGATAAAAGCCACTTTTAATCACCTACCTTGTGCTCTGTAGCTTCTCAGCCATTCCTTATCTCTTATTGAACACATAATCCACTCTGTCATTTTGGTTTTGTATCAGCAGTTGTCAAGATCAGTTGTCACTCTCCTCCCTGACCAGCAGATATTTGATCAGAATAGATTTGGGATGGACAGACTCTTCTTCAAAAGAAAAAAACAAAGATTTAGAAATTTTTCTTAGTGCTTAAACAGGTCCCTAGAGTTGGGTTTTTTTTTTTTGCATGTGAATAGAGTTATGTTTTTTTAGATAAACTTCTAATTTTCCAGTACGTTTTCTATTCCCATGTGAGTTTAATGTCTTGGCTGATAAAGTGACAGAATTCTGTAAGTGTTTCTCTAGAGGCAGTTGAGAGCATTCACAGTCCATCCTTCAGAAGACCCAACAGAAGACCTATTTTTTTCAGAATGAAACAGAAAGAATCAGTCCAGCCAATGGCTACTTCAAAAAAAATCCCAAAAACCAAAAACCCACAACAAAACCCAAAAAACAAAACCAAAACCAAAATCAAGCAAAAAAAAAAAAAACAACAACCCAAAAACAAACAAAACCCCCCCAACAAAACAAAACAAAAGCCAAAACCCAAAAAACCCACAAGAGAAAAGAAAAAAACATCTTAGCAGCTTTGATCTATTAGATGTTCTAACCAATTCTTAATAAACAGAGCATTTCTGATTTTGATGCATAGTATTTAAACTCAATGATTCCTAAGATGTTACTTTAGGAGCCTGTGTTGTTCTTGACAGGTTTTCTATGCATTTGGAACAGGCTCTGAAAGTTGGAGGGCTTCATTTAGATAGAGATCTATGAAGAGTCTGGGCTGGAGATGTACAGAAATATGTGCACGGTCTGATTTTCAGTCTGTGGTCCCCCTGGAGGGAAAATGAGGGTAGGAGGCTAAGAGGGAATCTGCTTACCTCTTTGGGATCCTGAAGGAGAAATAAAGAAAAAAAAAAATGCATAGGCTAACTTACTCTCCAGGGGTTCTTGCCTCTGTGGAAATGCCTGAAGGTCTGCCAATTAGAGGGGAAAAAAGAAAAAAAGAAGAGCTGAAAGCTATTAAAATACACCAATGCTGGAACAGCACAGCATTTCCAGACCTTGCTATGAATTTGCTTGCTTCCAAGGGATGCTGAGTGAACAGTGTGTAAAAATAATTTATTTGACGTGTTTGTTTGGGCTTTTTTCTTATTTTAATCCCTCTGTATAGGGGGATATATAGCCCTTTTCAAACTGTGCCTCTGGATGTGTTTGTAAAATGAGGGCCCCAGTGCTCACCTGCTACACAACGGTCTGAATGTGGCTAGGTGAATTCTACTGTGTCTCACTGAGCAGCCCCAGTGCTGCAGGCTCTTGGAAAATTGAATGAACTTCAGTCTGGAAGAGGCCAGGTGGGATTTGCTTCACAGCCTTACTCCAGGTCTGAAAGGCTTTTGAGAATGTACGGTGGGCTCTGTGAGTGGAGATCCAGCTCGTATAGACTGAAGGCTCTATGCAAATATTGAGAGCAGCCTTATTTGCTAGGCTTTGTTCATTCACTCTGTGAAGTCCTTTTGAAAGATTAAAGGTGTTCCCAAAATGTGTGCTGAATTCATAATAAATGCACCTAATTTTAAGTACTTTTAATACCCTGTACAGGAACCTCCTTATATAGCACCTCTTTATAAAAAAAAAAAAAACACCAAACCAAACCAAACCAAACAATCCCAAAACAGAGATTCATGCTTTGTAGACAGGCATGTAAAGGAAGACTACATATTCTTATCAAGTCATGTAGAAAATTTCCCAAGCTTTGCTCCTGTATCTCATATAAATAGGAGCCCTGAGCTACTTGTCATGGGGTAACAGTTATCATGGCCATATATTGTCTACTTCACTTATTGACAGCTGGAGCATAAGCTTGCTTGAATCAGCACAGCTCTTCCTGATGGGAAACCTGTGGCAGGAGGCTTACATTCTAGATCCTAATGGTGGGGTAATCAGGATTGTCCCAGGACTTTGTTCTGGGAGAGTTCATCACCCAGTTAGGATGTCCTCCACCGTGCACATGAGTGTAATCACAGAATCATAGAACATTTGGGTTGGAAGGCACCTCTGGAGATCATCCAGTCCAATCCCCCTGTCTAGGCAGGGTAACCTGGAACAGGTGGCACAAAGTCATCCAGGTGGGTTTAGAATGTCTCCAGAGAGATCCATGACCTCCCTGGGCAGCTGTTCCAGTGCTCTGCCACCCTCAACATGAAGAAGTTCTTTGCATTGAGGTGGAATTTATTGTGTTTTAGTTTGTGGCCACTGCTCCTCATCCTGTAGCTGGGTACCACTGAAAGGGGTCTGGCACCATCCTCTGATACCACGTTTAAGATATTTATTTGTACTGATGAGATCCCTTCTCAGTCTTCTCTATACTAAGCAGGCTCAGCTCCCACAGTGTTTTCTCATAACAGAGGTACTGCAGACCCTTTATCATCTTTGTGACCCTCTGCTGGACTCTCTCCAAGTACCCCCTCATCTCTCTTGTACTGAGGAGCCCAGAACTGGACACAGCACTCCAGATGTGGCCTCACCAGGGCAGATGGAGGGGCAGGATCACCTCCCCTGACCTGCTGTCCACACTCTTCCTGAAGCACCCCAGGATACCACTGGCCCTCCTGACTTGGGCACTGCTGGCTCATGGCCAGCTTGTCCCTCACCCAGGTCCTTCTCAGCAGAGCTGCTCTCTAGCAGGTAGGAAGAGAGTTAGCTGCCTTTCAAAGGCTTCCTTCTGGGATAAAACCCTGAACAACAAATGCACAGTTTCCCACTTATAACTAGTTTTTTGCAAAAGAGACTTCTATAGGTGTGGGAAATGGATTTGTAGAGAATTCTCAAAGCCTGACAGAAGGCTCACATAGTCCTGTGCATCTGTATGCAAACCTTGAGATAAAGTGTGCTGACTTAGGAAGGCCATGGAATAGGACAGACATTGTTGAGAGAGAAATGGAACTAGAAACAAGTTTTAAAGGATGGCCTTGCAAATAGACTAAATACTTTGGAGAAATGGAACTATGAAAGATGTATTGTAGCAAGACCCACGTGGGGTATTTTGATAGATGATCAGTTTAGAAGCATTAGCAGAATTGTGTGGCAAAAGCTGATAGGCCAAAAAATGCTTTTAATGTATTATAATTTGGAAATAGTCTGGCTTCTGATTGTTATGACATGAATTGCAACAACTGTACTGTCTTACCCTTCACATGAGACTGAAAATGGAATAAAAGTCTTTAAAATGCCTCTCAGGAGCCCCGTCTCTGGGTCAGAAAAAGGGAGACTACACCAGAAACTTCAGAGGTTTTTCCTGAGAGTTTTGATAAACCTTGAATCTGACTAATCTGGCCCCATCACAAAAAAAAATCTCTCTTTTTATTTTAACCATAGACAAATCAAGGGCTATAATTTAAAAATGCATGCAAGTCCACGTAATTTTTGGGTCTGGCTTTATTCCTTCTGTTGGATATAAGCCTGTGAGCTTCTTGGTTCTTATCTGAGCTATTGACAGTTACCAGGCAAAGACTGCACTCAGCTGATGGATTGATTTATTAACAGAAATGACAGAGGTCTGCATTTGATCTTATAAGTCTCAAGTTTAACTTCTCCTGACAACCACTCAGCTTTGATCTTAAACAATTTGAAGCAATTTGCCCACAGTTCCCCACTGTAAGTGAGCCAGTTCTAGTCAATATGTCTATCTCTTTGAGGGAAAATGTTGCAGTTTGTTCTCTGTGAAGGAAATCCTGCTACTATTTTCACTGGGGGAAAAATGTCCTGCATAACATAACACGATTTATCTGGGAGACATATGATGAGGATGCTATTTTTAATGATAGCTCAGCTGAAATATAATGTACAATGACTCTAGGAGGTTATCATTTGAGAATCAGAATCTCACAAAGACAGAAAAAGGGCAGCATGAAAAATTGATCATAGGAATGCCTAATCTCCACAGAAGGCACTTTCAAAGGGGAACACCTTTCATGCTTTCAAAGGGAGCCTTACCACCTGAAAATGCATTTATCAGAGACAGGAAACAAGACTCCTGTGAAAACTGCAGTCCAGGGATGGAAACTGCTGTAACAAGTTCCATGTTTTGTTGCAAACTTGCAGTTTTTGCTGTGTTCACTGAAAGCTCTGGGTAAATTTGTACATGAGTGAATCTGGGTGTGTTTACAGGTGTCACTGAAGACCAGACAGTGGCAGTAAGAGAATATTTTTTTTTTCTGGATCTTGAAACCTCCCCAGTTCGCAAGTCTTCAGAAAAGTCCTGGTCTTAGCCCTGATGTTTGAAAGGTATCAGAAATACTGCCCTTTCTCTTTCATGGAATGCTTGCAAGTACTAGAGTGTCTTATTTTTTACACAAAAACTATGCCTACTGGAATCCATAAGAACCTTAGAAAAGAACTTTTCTATTATTCTCATATTATGAGTCTATTTTAATTTTGATATAATAAAAAAGTTAAGTTGAAACATGGACTATACCTCGGATTTCATCCCAGAGCCAAAGACACCCAAGTCTACATGTCTCAAGTATTGTTTGGTTCCACCAACCCAAGCTGTCCAAGCCTTTTGTGGTTCAAGCTTGAATTTTTAATCTTTAAAACCCACTTAGATATTCCGCTCTGAGCACATTAGCAGTTGTGCCAGTCTGAACCATAAAACTTCCCAGATTTTATAGCACTGCTGCTACATGTGCTGTGAGGTCTCCTGGAGATGCTCCCAGATAGAGGATGTAGCTGTGTGGGATTTTAGAGGCTGTTATCAGTAATGTTCTGGAGCTTGCTGTGAGCACAGTTGGCTTCTTACACTTGTATACTCATTCTATTTTTTTGTGTATGTTTGGTTTGGACTGGTAGAACAATGTTTGCTGATTCTAGTGATTTTTTTTTTGTCAGACTCAAGATGCTGGAACTTGGGTGTATTTCATGAATATCTGAGAGCCTTTTGCATTACAGATAGATCAACACTTACCTCAGCAAACACTCCAGGGATTCATATCTCTATGCAGAGGACAAGCACTTTCTTGAGCCAAGCTCACATTCTGACAACTAATAGAATTAATGTTTTTGCTTTGCACATCATTGCCAGCATAACTGATGCAGCACATGACAGTGACCTATAACTTGTTCATTTATCAAACATGAACTGCACAATTTTGTGGTGTTTTTTAAATGGCTGGATAAATGCCTTTATCCAAACACCACTGGAATCAGTGAGAAGATTGTGTTAATGTTGCTGAGATTTAGGCTGAACTCACAGAGGTTAAGGATTTTTGGAGGGCAGGTAATATTGTATAGCCTTTTGATATCTATCCTTTTAGAGAGATATCATAGTATGTGTGCTACAGGATTAACAGTACAAATCATCACAAATCATTTGGACCAACACGCAGAGATTAATAAACTTCTGTGGGGTTTGCTCAGCAGATCTAGTTATTTTATAGTTTTTAGATCCTTGTTGGGCAGTTTCTAACACCTGTAGTGGACACTTAAAAATCTTGTGATGCTAATGTATTCCATTCAGTCCCTGGCAGTCTGCATCCTGCTGAGAATACAGATTGTTTGCAGTTGTGCCTGTGCCTCCTGCTCTCTGCCACGTTGGGAGGTGAATGCAGATGGACTCTTTTGTTGACAACCAACAACACGGTTTTGGTATCAGTTGCAGCTATGACATCAATTTCCTTTTGTGTAGCTCTCCAAAATCATTGAAGATTTAAAAAAAGCCAAATTCACCTCAAGGACAGTGCTGAACTAAATTTAGCAAAGGTACAGAGAAAACAAGAGCAAGGATACATGACTCCTGTTTCTCTTTTTGTTTTTTGGTGCAAAACCTGCAGAGCAATTCAGATCTTCATATAAGATACAGAACCTTTGAAATCCTGGAACTTCTCATTATAAAAGTTTTTGCCTTTTATGGTCCCATCCCATTACTGGAGTTTAGAGGGAAAACATCCCCTCATTGTGAGTGACTGACGGAAGGTGAGTGCTCCTCTAGTCAGAAGCAGCATCCAAAAAGCCATGGAAACATGGGTGCTGAGAACCAGAATCAGGAAAATCACTGAAGTTTCTCAAAATCAGCCGGGCAGATGACCAAGGGCAGAGGCAAGGTGACATCAAACCAGGTCTCCAAAGCTACAGGACAGGCAACAGTCAACATTCAGGCTGTTGGAGCATCTTCAAAACTAATACATCCAGGAAGAACTTTTTCATTCCAACAAATTGATAACATCAAATATATATTTATATATATGGCATTGATCTCTGACTGATCAGACATCAGTTTTCTTCTTCACCTTTGTCTCAGAGTAAGGTCGGCTTTGGATCTCAGTCTAGTATTAGACTCATCCTTCTGGGAGCACAGCTTCAGACTGATGGGAATTTGTCTTATTTCATAGAGTCTCAAAGGATTATATTTTTATTCCACCACTGTTTAACTATTTATTCTTCCAGCCTCCTTTACTGCATCTGATATAATTTTTCAACTTTATGTGCTTCATTCTAATCTATGGTGACTTCCTCATGAGCATCACTTGCAGCAAGACTGATGTTTTATTATTTTAAAATTTAGGGGAAGGTAGAGAAAAACATAGGGAGAAGAAGACAGAAGTGTCTGGATCATCTCAGAAGCCTCTAAAATAATCTGAGACAATTCTGGATCATTCTTGAAAGTGAGGGATTTACACAATTTGGAACTGGAGGACAGCAATGCCAGTGAACAGGAGCCACCTCTCCAGGCTCCTAGCTGATGTATACCCCTGTAATACCAAATTGGAGAAAAGAAGGACCAGCTTTAATCCTTTCTAGCAAGGTAGAGAAGAAAAATGTTTTGCACTTTAAATTTGTTGCTTTCAGGCTGTTAACTGAACAGAGACATATAGGGTTATTTAAACAACATTTTCATTTTACAAATGACTAGACTATGTGTTCGTTTCCCCAGAAAGAAAAATGAGATGCTTTCTTCTCCCTTTTTTGTCCTTTGGGGAAAAGATGTGTGTATATATTGCAGGAAACTTGTTGCCTGTGAGTGTAACAGAAGAGAAAGTAGAAGTAAGGAGAAAGAACAGTTTCAGCCAAAGGTCAGAATAGGAACAACACAAAATTGCTATAAATTTTTCATGTATTAGTTTAGACTGGATTGCTCCAATCCACAAAACTATCTTCCAGGTAGTGGAGTAAGGGCAAAGCAACCTGTCAGCTCTCGAAGCAGAGCTCAGTAAGCTGGCAAGATGAACTGCAAAGGAAAGTGCCTGCAAAAGGAGCTCTGCAGTAGGGCCTGCAGTTGGTGGCATCTGCAGAGATCCTCCTGGGAAGGACCTTCTCCCTTGCAGGGGACAGCCTGCAGCATGCTATGAATGCTGGGCACAGACTGTTAAACTCCTTTGCCTGGACACCTGTGGTACCAAGCAGCTGCTGCTGCCACTGCCACCGTGAAAGGTGGTGAGGAGACCTGGCTTCTCTGAAAATGTCATTAATTTCCTTTTCCTGCACATAGTATGGGTCAAACAGCCCTGGGGCCAGCTGAGGTGTCCAAGGATCTCCCACCCAAAGTGTCACTGCAGGAGGCAAGCCTTCTGTAGGTCTGTGTCCTGTCTGCCAGACTCACATCCCAGATGCCCGGGGGCATTTTGCATAGCAACAACACCTACATTTAGAAAACTAATTATGGCTCCACACAGGTTTGTCTGAGTACATCTGGGTATCTACAACACAGACATCTCTATGAGCTGCTCAGTATGTCCATTGACTATTACACCATGAGTAAATCAATTGATATTTCGTCAGTGTAAGTCACTGGTGCAATTTATCTCATTCTGGAGCAGACACCTAAAATTAGTCAAGTAGCTCTCACCCTAGAATTTCTAGTTTCTCTCTATTGACTATAGTGTGAGTCTGATGTGAGGTATTCTGGTTTGATCCTTCATTTTTTCAGATGTTAAAGGTTAAGTGAACTCAATTTCTTTCTAGTAATACTGGTCATGTATAACTGATGAAGGGTCCCCAAATCCAAGAGTTTCTGGCTGGAAGGAGGAGATGTAAAGCTTTAGTATCCTATGAACCAGAGTTTTGTCTGAATGATAGAGTCCATTCAATCAACCACAGGGGTGGTTGGCAGTTCAGTGCCTCAGTCCTAGCTTAGCTCAGGCCAGCTGCAAATGTGAACCCCAAAACAGCTCCTGTCACTGCCCATTTAAACCACCATGGCTGAGGTGGCATTGTCCAGCTTAGAAATCAGAGTGAAAAGAATTATTTACTAAATTGTGCAGGTGCATTATCTTGTCTGTTATTAACATTTGTGGTATTTGCAGTATTAAAACACTCTGCAATTTTTTCCCCTTAGGCTATCAGTGCTTGCTTTCAGCCCAGAGGACAACAGCTCTGTGGACGGTGGTGTTGCATATTTTCACCAATTTATCTCAGGACACAATTAACTGATATAAGCAATTATGAGACTTACAAGATTCATAATTGACCTCCTTTGACTATATGAGATAAATGGATATGATGTCACTAAACTGCTCTCTGATTATCCTTTAAGATCAGAAACACTCTTGCAGGTAATACTTGAGACGTTATGTAGCAATATGAATATAAAATTCATTGATGGCATATTGATTTCATACAGTGACTCACATCATTTATCCTAGCTACACTTATTGCTTATCATAACTCCAAGAATGGCAGCAGATTCAGCTTTTCACTAATGGAAAATATTGTTCAGATTTCTCTGAAGAGATATACAAATTGTTTGGTAATAGTGTTTTGCATAATCACCTGTTTAAATAATTACCAACATCCTCCTCCTGCTGATGTTCTATAATAAACTTAATGATTTCTGAAAACATTTTATAGCCTTCTCTAACTGGTGCAGACATCTCAAGGTTTTCTGGTCTAGCAGTCAGCAAAGGGAAGAAATTGTGCTTAGCATTTCCTCCAGTGCCAAAGCCAAATGTTCTGCCAAACATCT
This sequence comes from Cettia cetti, assembly GCA_013401135.1. Lineage (NCBI taxonomy): Eukaryota > Metazoa > Chordata > Aves > Passeriformes > Sylviidae > Cettia > Cettia cetti. The sequence continues at coordinate 79,628 of VZUI01043563.1, read as the reverse complement.
TGCTCGTGTGCATTGCTTTCTGCACATATCCAGCTGTCACTGCCCTGTGTCACAGAGCATGTGGGTTGCTTCTTAGATTAAGAAGAGAGCAAAACACTTTGGTTTTGGGAGAAGCTTAGTCATCAATCTCCTGAGTTTAACTTTTTTTCCCCAGATAGAGTAAATATGGTTACTTGATGCTGCTGTTTGAATTTATGATATTTATATAGTCTTTTCCTGTTGGGGAATTGGGAAATTGACTCCTCAATAGGGTTGAAAGTATGTTTAAGTAAACAGCTGTGTGAAATGCAAAGCATGTTGTGATTTTATTTTGCCATTCCTTTCAAAATGAAAGAAAGTTTGCAAAATACATTTCAGGAGAATACTTTTTTTTTTTTTTTTTTTTCTCTGTAATTACAGTAACATTTTACCCTGATGCAAGCCAGTACATTTCTACAATGACATATTGAATACTTATGGTGGACAAGGATGATGGCAATGCCACCCCCTGTGTCTTCAACAGCATCAAGCTGTTCCAGATTCCAGATTTTACATCTTGTGGTGACAGTAGCATTTCTCCTTCTGTCTCTGCTTGCTTGTGTTCCATGTTACTGGTACTTGCCCTTTAAATTGAACAAAGATAAGATGATTTAATTATCTGTCTCAGTTTAGTGGAAGTGAGGTCATTATTTAACTGTTGAATATTTTCCTGTGTCAGCACCATTATTTTTTTCAATGATGTCCTTATCTTGTCTTGTGCTTTCAGATTCCTGAGGACATCATGGGTCCTTTGTAGAATGAACCTTTAAATATATTGACATTAAAACTCACAGATACAGATGAGCCAGGATTAATGCTTAAATCTCAAGGGCTTCCAAATGTCAATGACAACATGGGAGTTGTGCATGGAGCTGAGCTGAAAATTCCCATGAAATAAGCCTGTCGAAAAACACTGATTTTCCCACTTGAAATTCTCATTCTCCGAAATTAATATTTTAAAAGTTAGACATTACATCAGTTTCTTCTGGGAGGATTTGTTACACCACTGAGTGCAGTTATCATTCCCAACCTGTTGTGAAACAAACTACTTAAAGCTAAAAGCAGCAAGGATGCTGGGTGTCAGGGGCTCCCTGTTAAAAGGCATTGGTCTGTTCACATTGCAGTTAATGCAGCCCGCTTTCCTCCAGGTTATAGCTTGTGGTTGGCTGTCTGGTGTCTAATGAGGTGTGTGTTCATGTTGTATCTTTTAGTACTTTACAAGCTCTCTTTGTCAGCCAATTTTCATGAAACATCTCTGATATTTCTGCTCATGTTGAATTTGGTTTTGTTATAGCAGGACTGTCACACAGTTTCCCTGGAGCGCACACACACATACAGAAAAGAGCTGCTTAACCTCTATAACCTTAGAAAAACAGTTTAAGATGTCTTGGCTGCAAATAACTAAGCTAATTCTGAATTTGCCTGTGGGTTTTGCTTGTGGGGAAATCACTGTTGCAGTGGTCAGGTTCTGCATTCACTGGTTCATGGACAAGTCTATGCCCCAACCTTCCAGTGACCTTCCTGCAGAAAAAGGTTGCCTTGGGATTGTTTGTATCAGAAGCGTGTTATGGCCATGAATGCCATTGAAAAGATTGCATTGGTTTGGAGGGTTTTCTTTTGTCAAATGAATTACAGTGGATAACACTCTGTGGTTTGTAACCTAACCTGGTGGTTGCAATGAAATTACAGCTCGTAGCAGAAACAGATGATGGCCGTGTCAGAACATTTGAGGTTTTAATGAGGCAGAATTTTGTTACCTGACCCTGCATCCAGTAGCATGTCATCTAGTTGTGAGCAGAATAATTAGCAGTGATAAGGACTCATTAAAAAGGCAATTCTCTTTTAACGGGAACTGCTGTCAGAAGCTCAGCCTTTGGGCCATCAAACCTCAGTGTGGCGTAGGGGGCATGGCGAGGAGCTGGCAGTCAGTGAGCAGCTCAGGTGGTTGAGGTGAAGCAGAATGCTTTGTAATGTCACCCTCCATTTACAAAACCCCACATTGGATAGAAGTCAGAGGAATACCCTTTTGTAAGGACTGAAATAGGACTTAAGACTCCCAACCCCTTAACAATAGAAAATATGAGAAGATCAGCAATATCTGATTCCATAGATGGGCACAGGCCTCATAGCAGGGACAAAGGCAGCAAATTGGATCTAAACTGGATCAGAGAGGAAAAGACTTTAGAACAACAATTCCAGGAAAATCAGGTCTGAAGAGGATTTTGGAGAGATAGGAGGAAAAAAGAAATCCTTTGTGTCTTTTAGGGACAATATCTTCACGGCTTTTGTGCCCTTTGGGCTTTTGAAGGAGTGATTTGGCTGACTAGCAGAAGAGACAAGGCTGTGGAAGTTTGCAGGCTTCAATGTGCCTAGGAGAAGGATCAACATCACTTTATGCACTTCCCATTGAGCTACCTGGTGGGAGACTCACAGCTAAGTGCCCTGAGATGCAGTTGAGACCAAGTAGGGGAGTTTTTGAGGCTGGGAATTCATCTTCCTCCTTGGCTGGATGGCACTGATTGGAAGAAGGAGACTGCTACTTGAAAAGAGGGCAGTTTCTCTTCCCTGTAGCAGCCTGGGCAAGCAGCAAGGGGATAACTCAGGACAGTGCCCATGGTCACACAACTTGGCTGGTTGCTGCAATTAGACTGGTTTTTGTGAGGTATTTGCATGCATTAATAAAAGCAGTCAGAGGTGTGAGTGTTAAGAGTGGTTTGATATCTGGGAGACGTGTAAGCAGCTTTCTCCACTCCAGTGTGGATAAAAGCTGGTGAAAACCCAGCAGTTTCTTATCTTTGATATTGAGTTCAGTGCAGAACAGCTGCCCTCTTGCCTTTGCAGCATCCAGGCCTCAGGACATTGCAGAGGACATTCCCGTGACAGTTTCACAGCTCAGGTTTTGGGCATGGTTCCCCAGCCTTGCTCAACCAAGAATCCTGTTAATTCAAAGACCATTAAAAATTATCTGCTGGGGGACTTTCTTATTGTTCTGATCATTCTTTCCCTCCATAAATCTCATTTAAGGACTTGTTTTCACTCTACCTGTCAGTAAGTCCATGGAAAACATGGAGGTTGTATTGAGAAGATAAAGGAGGAAAAGCTTTAGGGTTTTTAGACACTTTTCTACAAATGATATCAAATTTCTCAAGCCTACATTCAAAATAAGCATGGAAAAATATCCAAAAATTATAATAATATTCTTATATACTATGTATTTTTTGTATTAAAATAATTTTACTTTATTATCAGGTTAGTTGAAAGTCTTTTTAGTAATTCTCTAGAAAAATTCTCTTCTGAACTCAGCACAGTTATGCTATCTCCTTCTCTCTTTATCTGGGAAGACTTTTGATGTAGCTCATTTAGGGAGGAAAAGGATGGTGCACCCCTGCATTCTCTGCTCTGGGGGCTTTCCTACACCTTGCAGTCACAGAGTCTCTTCTGCTCTGTTTACTGCTTTTATATCCCTTTTGTACCCTTCCAGGGCATGTGCAGGAAACTGGAGGTACTCAGAAACAAGGATGACAGAACTTCATTAGATTTCCTTGTGTGCTGTATTGTCCTACCTGAAACTGCTCAATACATTTTATTTCTGTTATTTTAACTATTTTGCAGTTAAGGTTGAGCAGTAAAGATAAAATCTCCCTCTTTCTTTCTCTCTCTACTCTTGTGGCACTGCAAAGCATATTTCAAGGCATTTTTTGTGCTCTGCCTTAAGAATACAGCACTGACCAGGGGTGAATGGTCCCTGTAGCTCTATTAATGTTAAATGAGGCTTTTCATAAATCATGACTGAATTTCCTGTGTTACATTATGCCAGAAATTCTTTTCTAGATGCTCAGTGAAATCAAAGTAGCACAAAAGGAATGACATTTAAGTTACATATCTACCTAAAATATTTTACACACTCCATTAAAAAGTTGAAGATAATTTAAACACAGTAATTCATACTAATGCCATTAAGTAGAAAGGAAGTATATTTTCAATGCTGAAAAATGTTTATCTGGCAGCTTAATCAAATATTAGAACAAACAGAAAAGTCTGAAGTCTAATTTTCAAATGTTGCTCGGTCATATTTGGAAAAGGGTAAATAACTCTGCATCTGTCTGCCTTTCCAAACAAAAAGGTTTTTAGCTACCAGGGAAGTAGAAGATTTATATGTCTCTTTTTGTCTTTCATCTGCCCAGAACCAGTAAAATTCATTCTGTACCTGTAATGATGGAGTAATAAGAGAAATGGTAATCAAGCAGAATTAAACTCTCTGAAATTTTCTAACAATGAATTGCTTTAAGTGAATGTTTAAATTACATAATCATTTCACTGGAAGAATGGAAAATCTCATCAGGCACTGCAGATAGACAAATGGAGAGCTAAGGATTGTCCTTTCCCATGAGTTTGGTCCTTGCTGATGAAAATGCTCCTCCACTTGTTACTGTGACTGATACCCTTTATTCTGCAAGGCTCAATCCTTCTTTAAATCTTTACACCTGAAGACACACCATGTTCATTCCACTTTGGGACTGATGTCTGCACAGCCTTTTCCTCTCAATTCAAACACGGGGTTTAGAAAAATTGGTGCAGCTGTCCTGGTGCTCTTGCCTTTCCCTGTCCCATGCCGAGTGTAAATCCTGGTTCCTCTGTGAAGGGAAGGCAGCTTAGAGATGAGTGCTGGGGAGTTTACAGGTTTTATTTTCTTGATCTCAGCTGAAAACCTCTCCAAGGGACAAGGCTGGAGGGTTCCTGTGAGGGTGAGTGAGCTAGAGCCATTGGATTGAACAGGAGAAAGCTGTGCCTTGATTTTCCTTAGTTCCTTACAGTCATTTGCACACTTATCAGTCAGTATGGGAGGACTGAACAATTGTTCAACAGGAGATGCTGGAGAATCCTGGAGAATCACAGCTTGAGGCACTTCTATGTCTTCAGACTGCAAATAAGGCAGGAGTGTGTCTTAGTTAAACCTCCCTGGGTCATTTTGGCTTCTGCCAGTCTGCTGCAAGATAAGGCTTAGCACTGAGGTGTGAGATGAACAGAGAACTTCTGCAAAACATGGGTGTCTCTGTCCTCGCTGCCACTGTAGGAACTCATGTTACTGAGGGAGAGCAGTGTGACCTCAGAAGAAAACCAGTTATTAGTAGCTGCTCTCAACAGAAGTGTTTTCAGTGTTGAGTGTTGGTAATGTTCTCAGCTGGTTCCAGCTGAAGCTTTTCTCCTCCCTGTTCTTGTGCTGCCTTTTTCTGAGAGCACTGAAAAGCCTTCCCTGATAGAAAATTGCTCAGGAACACCCAGCTGATTTTGCCTGTCCTTTCCTCATGGTAGTCAAACATCTCTGAGGGAAAGATGTTAAATGGCATCAAATATCAAATTCCTGTTATATCCATGTGGATCCATGAGACAAAGCTTGCAGCAGAGGCAGGGCTGCTCTGAATTATGGCTGACCCTGAGTTATGGCTGATCCTGAATTATGGCTGACCTGCTGTCATCAGAGACATTTTTGGTTATTTCAGCCATTCACCTGCCAGAAACTGGGTAAGCCAGAAGCAGGACCTCATTGTGCCAGACAACAGCATCCACATATGAACAGGCTGGCAAAAAAAATAAAACATGTGGCAATATTTTTTCAGGAGCATTGGCTCCAAAAGGGAGGTTCATGCGTATTCCAGAGTTTGCAGACTGTGACAGTGCACCTGCTCCCATGGCAGCATCCCTGGCTGTGCAGTGGGGGTGTGTTCCTCTGTTTCCAAGCAGTAGATTACTGTTTGAAAAAGTTCAGTGGCCTTATAAAGAAATGTTTCAATTGGGTGAAATCTCTCTGACCCTCTGTTATTTTTGTACTTGCCAGCTTTCCCTGTGTGGGTGAGTCTTTCCTCCCCTCATTCAGAGGCTCAACAAAAGTCATTAAAATTGCCACAAAGTTGTCTGTGAGCAATTCCTGTGTGTGAGAGAAAACAGACGGGAGAGTGTTGGAAGGATTGTTTAGTTTTTAAAAACTCTTTGTTTTTCTGATCTCCTTGTCCTCTTCAATCATGTGAAGCAGAAATAAGCATTTAAATAATAAGACATTTGTGTAAAATTACTTTTTCCTTGCCCTGGTTTTATATTACAAGAATCTATCCATTTTCCCTGCATAAACAAACAAGATTAATTATTCTTGGATGTTTGAGAATATTTCTGCCCCTTATCATCAAGCCCACTCAAATGATTAAAAGAATAATAAAAACAACATTTCATGTTGAATAAAACATCCTTCATTTGGTCATAATGCACTGTGGTCCTTATGTACCAACACCCTAAGCAATTAAATTCTCATGAGGTAGATTAGCCTTTGAAGGCTAATCAGAAACCCAACAGAAGCACATTTGAAGGGACACATATTTCAGGAACTGGCTGAAGGATGGATGTTCAGAGGTAGTTTTAAACACTGGCTGTTCATAGCAGGAAATGGTTTGCATCATCAGAAGTGAGTGTGAAACCATTTTCCTGTCTTGTGAAAAATGTTGAAGCTTCAAGGAGTTCTTTGTGACAAACCCATGTGCATTGGAGAACTACCAAAATGACTGTGTTTGCTTATTTTTTGTGAGGAAATGAGGAGGGGGAGGTTGAGGAACAGAGCAATTTTGGGAGAGCAAAGAGTCTGGTAGCCAAGTCTCTCTTCTGAACTCCCTGTGGATGCTCTGCTTGTTAGGAGGAAAAGAGCTTCTTCAATCTCCACTCACTGTCTACTCCCACTCTGAGTAGCAGCTTCACATGAGCTCATGTGGGAAGACAGTGATTTGTGTCTCCCTCCTCTACTCAGATACTGACTGGAGATCTTGATTTCTCATCTTCTCCAACAAAATTGAACTTTGGTTTTGAGGAAAAAAGGAAAAAAGACCAAAGAGTCTTGTTGATTCATCAGCACTTTAAAAGGAATATTTTGCTGAATACTTTCCAGCCAATTGATTCTCCTGTTTTATGTGTCCAGCTCAGCCCCTAACTTTTTCTTCTCTGTGCCAGGAGTGGTTGCCCTGCTGTGGAGCAAAGATAAAAGTAATGCTTTGCATCTTGAGACAAAGTGAGGAGAGGCACAAGGAGCAACACTTTGTTAAATTGGGATCAATCTTGAGCACCCACTTGGTGTCTTGAGAGAGTGACCACGCAGGGAGGCAGAGGACTGACCCTTCAAGTCTTCTGGACCCGGTCCCAGTGAGCTTAGTCTGTATCATCATTCCTGCCTATGTGAAATATTCTGCTATACAAACAGGAGGACAACCAGGCTGCCAGCAATGGGAGGAAATCAAGATAAGGTAGAGTCTTCTCTCCCTTTTCAGACCACCCTCTGGCTCCACAGTTGGGAGGTTTGAGTTTCTGTTCAGAGGGTGAACCTTCTTGGCAGCAAAGCATCCTTTTGAGCTGGATTAGCTGTGAGAAAAGATACAAGCAAGTTCATGCATGGCTGAGCAATGAGCTGCACTGAAGAGGACCACAGTGACCATTTGGGAAGTGTACCATTAAATGGACAAATTTCTTTCTCTGTGAGAACACTCAGTGGGTGTCCACATAGTATGGGACCATCATCCCATTCAGACAGGCATGAAAATATGGTGGTTTTTTTATTTCTACTTTTTTTTTTTTCTTCTGTCTTCCTCTCCACTTTCAGTATTTCAATGCTTCTGGGAACCTGAACTGAACAACTCACCAGTGGGTGCTGCTGATTGTAGTGTCCCAGTGGCATTCTACAGCTCACTTTGATACAGTCAGAGCTCAAAACAGCCTTGTCCTTTGTCATACTCCTACTGGACTTGGTCTAAGTTACAAAGTTGACGTCTTTCTCTTCTTTTAATTTATTTCTCTCTCTCTCTTTTGGCTTATGGTTATGAGAAATGTTTTATTTGAGTTCATCTTCAGTTCAATCTTCATTGACAAACACTACACGTGTCATAAATTTACCTAAGAAACTTATTCTGTCAGCAGAAGCATCCACTCAAGTCAGACCTGCTTGGACAGGTGGATGAGGGGAGCGTTACTGACTTCAGAAGGGTTGTTCTGGCAAGTGTCACAGAACTGAATTTAAAATGTCAGACACTTGCTCCCGTTAGAGCTCCTGCTGGGCACCAAAGCCTGTTGAAAAACCCTAAAAGACAGCTGGAAAAGGAAGTATTGTAGCAAATGTCACTGTGTTTTAATTGACTGGTATGAACAAGGAAATCCACAAAATACTGAGAGGCCAAGTCCTTGCCCTCAGATAGTTGGCTTGAGGAGAACTTGCAGGTGCCTTCAAAGTGTATGTCATGCATCCCTGTTGTCTAAGAAGATAAGAGTCTAATGCAGCTGGTGAAGTTCAGCTTTGAGTTTGAGAGGCGTAGATCTGTGTTCAGCACCACAGGTCAGGGGTTCAAACCTTGCTAACGACTTTTGAAGAAGCAAATCTCACACGTCTATGTCAGGAAGCAGCCCCAGAAGTTTAACACTGGTGAGTTCTCAGTAATCCATTGAAAAGCAATGATATGAAGAAGGGAAGTTTTTTGCCTTTGAAAATGCAATCTCCACACCCTGCTGTACCTGAAAATGTGCTTCAGCAGTGGTAAAAATGTCACATTGCCACCAACATGCATTGGACAGCCCTGATCACAGCAGATAGGGCTCATTTGGCAAAATGTAGTATTGGTAGACATTCTCAGCATTCAAAAGACTTGAACTAGAGTTGAGCCAACACATCAGGGAAGGCTGCTCTTATTTTCCTCAGTCATTGCTCTCCTCACACTTGTCCATGATTTTCTCCTAGGAAAAGCAGAGAGTGGGGGAGGTGACTTTCTCTGCAGGGAGAAGACAGGGGAGAAAATACATCTCTCAGGTGGGAAGATGTGTTTGTTAGGGAACTAAAACCATAGGCATGGGCATGTGGAACAGGTAAAGACATCTTGAGATGCATTTCAATCAAAGAAATGTTAAAACTTCTGGAAAAATATTCCCCTCAGGTATCACCTGAGCTGGTGTTACAATGCCTTTTATATATAACGAAATAAAAATAAGGCCAGTGTGCAGTGATTATTTATTGCTTTCATGCTGAGTTTTTGGTCAATTCCACACATAGGAAAAAAAAAAGTGCATTTAGGCTTTATTTCTAGTGATCATTTTGAGAAGGACTTTCTAATATCTTACAGGGCACAAATAGCTTTCAGAGGAAGAGAAACAGCATAGATGCACCTTCCCAGGACCTGAGCCATTTGTAGCATGTTGTGAAGTTCATTGGCAAAGACAGAAGAACTGGGAAAGGGCAGCATCAACCAAGGGAATTTGGTAGTGGATTTGAAGGGGCTTAAGCAACTTAGAAGGAAGATATGAATACCTCTTCCTTATGAGAGTGAGGAAAACCTACTTTACTGTGAATCCTCTGGCATGATGCTGAAAGAAGCAAGCTCATACCTCAAAGTACAGTCCTTTAAAGAATGAAAATTATGTTCCTGTTCTGCTGAGGTTTAGTTCAAATAAACTCCCAGTTTGGCATTGTGAAGGATCCAGCCACTTTGCTCCTTTGCCCTGCTCCCACCTGTGTCACACACTCCCAGGTGTGCATCTGCTTGTGACAACACTCAGGACAGGAAGAGAATAGTTCAGCTCTCATGTAGTGGTGGAGGATTAAAACAGAAACAGAACCTGAGGGGGTTGGTATATTTTTTGTGTTGTGAGAAGCATCAGACAACAAAAAAGAAATGAAAGAAAAATCCACTTCTGTCCCTAGAGATCCAGCAGACTAAAGAGACAAAGTGTGAGAGGAAAGGGATGCCTGGAGAGGTAAAAGATTGGCCCAAGGTCACAGAGCCAGGGCAGGGTTTTCTGAGGAGTCAAAGCTTTCCCAGATGCAGCCTATGGTTTGTCGATTAGTTGGATGTTCTTGAGTTAACATGTCATTTTCAAAGCTGAGTTTGCAGCTGTAATTGCACTCCAGTTATCTTTATTACATTCTGATAGTTTATTCAGGCAGCCTCTTAGGCACAGAACTTTATGGACCTCTGGAATTGCAGGTGTGTGCTGTGAGGAGCTCAGTTTAGGCTGCACTTAGCACTGCAAGGTAATGGCAGACAATAAAGTAAAGCAGACAGGTGGGAGGGCTGTAACACTGAATGTGCTGATATATCAAAGGAAAGGTAATGAAATCCTACGGGGGTAGATCATCCTTCATCTGTAAAACAGGACAGTTGTCAGCAAGAGGGAATTACATTTAAATGTAGCTTTGCCTTCCTAATGTTTTTTGGACATTATCCCTGCTCTCTTGTCTGTGTTGTGATGACCACTAGACTTTTCCTTGGGTCTCAAGTTAGAAGTGGAAAAGAAAAGAATAAGGTTTCAATAATATTTAAGGATAAAAAAAAAAAATAGATTAAACCCTAACTGTTTACCTTGCTAGCATCAGCTTTCAAAAAAGTGGATAAGGCTAGACCAGAAAATAAAGGTGTGCTGGCCAGTGAGACTGCATGGATAGAAAATACAGCATTAAATGTGAGGTAATAGTGAACATAAGGAGATTAAAGTGCTTGGACATTCTGGAGCATCACTGTCCTGCAATATCAAAAGTCAGAAGGGTGAATTGGATTCACAACAGTAACTCTATAAATGTGTGCTATGTCTGTTGGAGAATAGTGCTGTCCCTGAGGAAAAATAAAAAAGGAAAGCAGGAAAAGTGATAGAGACAATTAAACATTAATAATCTCATTGTAAGTGTACCAAAAGTCTTTGAATCACTATGAAAGCAAGGAAAAAATCAGAGACATGGAGGTGAGCAGAAAGCAGACTCAGGTTTATTTTTTAACTCAGGTTAAAAGACAACACAGATTTATCAAAGGGACAGCATGTCATGTTGCTTGATACCATTCTCTGATAAAGAGATTTTATCCATGGGATTTTCCTGGTATAAAAAAATGCCCAAAAAACATTTGAGAAAGTGCCATGGGGGAACTGCAAGTAAAAGCAGAAAACATGAGGACCAGAGCAAGAACTGTACAGTGAAATGACAGAAAGGAAGCTGTACTAGTTGACAGGAGCTATGTGAGTCTCAGGGAAGTGACTGACAATCTTTTTCAATAATCCTTGCAAGACCACTTAATAGACAAATAAAGGAGAAATGGTGAGGAAAGATAAATATCTTCCTTCACAAGTTGACTAGAAGACACCATGGCTATGAAAAGATAAATACTTTGGTAGGCTGCACTGGCACAAGCACATCCTGTATAGGTAGGTAAAGACATCACTGTGTAGGACATTGGTCAGGCGTCAGGAACTGCAACATTTTTCTATATAAAATGTAAATGTAAAATTCTGACCATCTACATTCAAGTGAGATGGATAACAAGGATGCAGGAAAGTAGAATGGGTAGGAGCAAGAAAGTGTCCTTTATGAAAAGAGAAATGAAGAGTAAAAATTCTACAGCCTGGTAAGAGAAAGATAAGCAGGTGATGAGCAGATGCACAGACTGGAGACAGAGGGGAGAGGAGAAGGAGAAGGAGAAGGAGAAGGCATACATGGACTAGCTGGGAACACTCCTTAGTTAAACATTTCTAACCATCAGAGAAACAAGGCTCTGGAGCAGTTTCTGAATGGGATCAGGATACAAAACCAGATTATTCTGAAGATGGCCCATACTTTGTCTGCCTGCAACAGGCAGGGTGAAAACACAATGACCTGAAAAATCCCTTCTTGCCCTGCACTCCTCTACATTAAAGAGGAACGGGCGATGCCACAGGTGCACGTAGGGAATTAATCCCCACATTAATTGTTATTCCCTGTCCTCAGCTGAGGAGTTTTTGGCTCTCATGGCAATGTTTGAACACTGTCTGAGTGAGTTTTGGATGTGATATCTTTTGAAGAATTCTGCAAACCTTTCTCTCAGCCCTGAAAGCATGTCATCCATCAGGGAGTACATCCCTGAGCATCCTGACCTCCAAGGATATGTCCCAAAGAGCTGAATGTCAATGGGAGAAGACAATGAATCACTGAGGTGTGAAGGCAGGTATGTAGTGGGGAGAGATGCTCTGGTTTATGTGCCTGCTGTGGGGAGGAGGAGGTGTGCTAAACAGAGAAAATAAACCATGGGACAAGCACTGCTTTTATGATTACTAAAAACTTCACACTCCATCAATTCTAAGACCTCTGGTCTTTAATCCAATATCTGAGGCTTACAAAAAACTTGCTACCATAACTCACTAAACCTTCATGAATTTCTGGGTCAGAAATGCAGCCCTGGTGATTAGAATTCAATAGATCTCCACCTTTTACACCACATTTGGGTCTTGCCATTCAGCCATCCTGGTGGCATTTGGTTTGGACTGTGTATTAATTTAGGTACAGCAAAGTTACTGGTTATCTGAATAATGTCATATGAAAGGGAAATACAATTTCATTAAGAGATCTACTGGGATAATTCAGTGTTCCAAATAGCCCCTTGGCAGATCTGTAAATTGAAGGTTACTTTCTTCCTCAGCTTAATAACAGAACCCTCCTTGATGCCTCTATCTTAGTAAGAAAATAAAAAATTTCAAAATCTAATTTAGCAACTGCCCACATAGTACTGGGGTATTTATAAGTGAATGATAGCTGAATTATTTCAGCCTTTAGTTAATCTATAACTGTCACTTACAGAAGTAGACACTTTTGTAGAGCTTTTCCTTCTGTGAACTGGAATCAGTGGCCCATTCAAATGCTCCCCTGACACCCCCTAACAGCTGGGCTACAGAGATCTCACTGCATAGGGAACTACTAAAGATGGCCAAAGCCAGGTTCATGATTTTAATTTATATTTGTTTTGTGCAGTGTTTCAGAGAATATTTACAAACATATCCTAAGATTTTCCTAGTTAAAAAAGATTATCATCTTATGGAAATGGGTCAGCCCCTTCTGTGACATGCAAAGAGCTGCCAGGTCTGTTTGAACCCCATCCCACCCAGTTTAGACCTTAACTGGGCTTCTTGGATGGTCCCATAGGAAAAACAGGAGGGAAGATTTACTTTTGTAAGGCAATGACTTTAAAGGTATCAAGAGTGAATAGGCCAAGCCTTATTTTCAGTGATTCTCTTAAATTGTGCTGCCAGCAGTGTCACAGCCTTCACCTGGAAGGACATGAACACATCTTTCTGCTTACCTGGAGGTGGCACTTAGAGGAAGGAGCAATGCTTGAGAAGCAGAAGGTGGCAGCTGCTGGAAGTCAGCAACTGTTTCTTATTCTGGCATTGAACACTTGTAAACTTTGTCCTTGTTTTGAATTCTGACCTGAGAAGTTTGTACAAAAAAGAGTCAGAGAATCATAGATAGGCTTGGGTTGGAAGGGACCTTGATGACATCTCTCTGCCATGGTCAGGGACACTCTCCACTATTCACTCTCCCAGGTTGTTCCAAGCCCCATCCAACCTGCCCTTGGACACTTCCAGGGATTCCAGCTTCCCCAGGCAACATGTTCCAGTGCCTCACCACACACTTTTTAAAAGAACTTCCTTCTAATTTCTAATCAAAATCTTGTCTCTTACTTTAAAACCTTTTCCCCTTGTCCTATCTGTCTGCCCATTTAAAAAATTGCTCTATTTTTATAGTCATTTGTATGAAAGTCTTAGAAGAGTTAGAGACACATTTGGTAATTAATCTGAATTTCTTTCCATGAAGATGGGAAAATATGAAAAGAAAATAGACAGGACTCCTCTGCTACTGATAATCATTAAGCAAGAATGACATCTGGAATAATGAGTTGTATTTGTTAACATCCAGGCTTTTACACAATAAATTTTACCAGCATGGTTTCTTTGCTAGCCAATGTGATGATGCTGATTTCCTCTCCACCTTGGTGTCCAGACAAAAAACTGGGGTTCACCAGCAGTTACTCTGCCATTCCAGTGACAGAGTTTATTTGAGATGGAATGGCTGGAGGATAAGAACTGAGACACAGATTCTTAAAGGGCATCACTCAACTTGTCCTCGCTCTCTTACTGATGACAGTACCAGTCTGTCCACTTTCTATGTTCAAGTAACAAAACTTTGCAGTAAGAGCCTACAGAGAACATGAATCTCCTGATCAGTTATCAGTGCTTTGCACTGTGTCCCTTCCCATCATATCCATGTCTGCCCAGATCTCTGAAAATCATTTCCTGCAGTGGCTCTCTGTAGTGTGCTGAGTGCAGGTGGTTGATTTGTGCTGCTCTCTTGCCTCCTTTCTGGCCCAGCTGCAGGGACTGAAAGCAATTACAACAAAAACAACCCTGTATCCTTAAAAAAATCTTTAAAATAACCCAACCCGTTGCTAGAGTAAGAATAGAAGGCCACAGAGATCTCCATCTCAACTAGAAGGTTGTTCTTCTTAAAAGTTAACCATTGTGATTAAAAAAATAATTTGTGATTATGATTCATAAGGCTGTGGTCTGCCATAAAAATTAGAAAGATATATTTTGTATTACTCAATTTCCTCAAATTTCATATTAATTGTTGTGACATAGTTGCATTTGTATGATTTAACCCACCAGTGATAGAAAAAAGAATCATTTGCTTTTTGTTCAGAAGAGTACTATGTGCTACTACAAAACAAACCCTTAAAACTTCATTAGATGTTGCCTTTTTTTTTTCCTTTAAAGCATTTTTTTTTCTGTGTATAAGGCATAGTATATATTTTTAACCATTTTGCCTAAAATTTGGGACAGGTTAGACTGCCTAAAAACACTCACTTAGAGACATTTTTGTTGTCCTAAATTAATAATATGCTAATTTATTATGGGACACAGCTCTCTGCATTCAGGAAAATGAGGATGGAAACATAGTGCTGCTTCCTGCCTGTGGCATTTCCTTTCCTCCCTGGGATGTGAACTCCTCTGGGTCACTGTCAAACTACATTTCTGCAGTCTTTTGCTTCTCTGCTTAAAACTGAGTTTCAGACCAGATCCCAGGAAACACAGATCATTTTAAATTCCTGTTGAAAAGGACATGCACAGTGAGAGTCTTAACACCTACTCAGGTCAGGTATTTCTTTGATTCTGCTACAAAAGAGGGAAGCTGTGAGCTTCAGTTATCACAGAGCTATTCAGTGTTTATCTCCAAAGGGCTAGGACATTTGAAGTGGAGTAACAAGCATCCATCCTCCTAAGCACACAAAGCTAAATGCAAATTTCACGGCAATGAAAATAGAGAATTTCCATTTCATGCTTGAAAGAAGGGGCAGGTTTTGTATGACCTGATCCAATTTCAGAGACTTCCTGAACTGATAGATCTGATCAGATCCAAAGTAGCTGCTGCTGCCCTTGAGTGCCTGCAGTCCTTGCTGTTTCTGTATTTCTTTCCTGAAATTTGGTCCTCTGCCCTTCCCTGTCTCCCAGCATTGAGTCCATTTTAGTGCTTTGCAAAGTTCCTTCTTCTGTCCCATGTGGGTGCATTTAGAAGCCCACATTACTAGTCTAAACTCTTATCCCTCCAACCTCTCCAAATTCTCATACCTTCCTGTCTACAGCAAAAACACCTCCACTGACCATCCTATGTCGAAGTACTTCCCATGGGGAGCAGTCCTGCTGGCTGGTAGGAATTACCTGGATAGTAGGCTGTAGGCATTTAAAGTTATTGGGGGTTTTTATTGTGGCACCATTGTGGCACAAGCTGGTGCAGCTGTTCTGTGACTCCATCAGGGCTGATCTGTGCAGGGCAAGGGGGAGGATTTGCTCCTTTGGTTTTGCTGACTATTTTTTCCCTCAGATAAAATCTTCCCTTTCTGCCAGCAGGTACTCAGATACAGAATCTGTTGCCTGGGGCAGCTACCCAAGGGCACATAGGAACTCTGTGGCTGAGCAGGAAATCCACCCTCCACCAAAATGGCAAGATTTTTTCTTATTCTTTAAACTCAGAGTCCAGGCAAAATGCTATGACTGCTTCTGAGAGGAAAAGAAGGGACTCTGCTGACTCCACAAAGGTGTTGCTGTGCTTAGAGCAGAGAGAGGGCCTGGGGCTGTCACACAGGGATACAAGTGACCCTTCAAATCTGCAGCTGCAAAGTCTTGGGGCCCCTTCATCCTGTAACAAGGACACAGAGCTGCCGTATGGAGCAGTCAGGAGCTTACTATCAGTGATGTGCACCAAAGTGTGGGATTAAAGCTTTCCCAGCCCCTGCTTACCAGTCATGAAAATATGGCAACTCCAATCTCAATTTTTGCACATTTTCAAGAAAGGTTTTGGTGTGGAAACCTCCCCAAGGCTGCACCAGATTCTCCAAACCATGGGTTTAGGATAAGGGAGAGCAGAGGAAGGGTCTGTCCTGCCCAGAGTGGCTCCTACAGAGCAGGGTGAAACCCTCCCCATACTTTTGTCCCCTGTGCCTTCCCTTCAGGCAGGACAATGCCACGACCTGCAATCAAACACATCCCCAAGCAGCCATGAGTGCAGCTGGGTCCTCTCCCTGCAGTGCATCTGTTCCCACCAAGTGTGAGGTGCTGTCTTGCAAACTATTCCTCTCTTAATAAATTATTGATGAAGTTTCTCCCTGACAGATTGCAAAGCCAGAGAGCCTTGGGCAATTCTGCTCCTCCCCTAAAATGTTCTAACACTTGTTTTTACCTGAAGAACATATGCTTGTTGTTCCTGATGACTTTGCAGCTTTTTGAGTTGTTGTCTACTTCAGGGACACAAATGCTTTGGATTCCTGCAGGGAGGAGAATCACCTTTCCCTCCTCTACACTCAGCTTTTCATAGTGTTTTTGGAGTTTAATAGGAAAATACTCTACTAGGGATGTGACTGGACTGTTTACTGATGAATTATGAAGTTTTTACTTTGGACTGACTGTTGGTATTGGTATAAATGATGACCAAGAAGCAAGTTAACACAAAACTCTATTTTGTATTTTGTGTGTTTCTGTACAGCTTTACATCTGAGGAGCCAAAGAGCTTTGGCTTGTTCAGGTTTTATAAACACAGGAGGTTCTCAGAACAGTAGGAAAAAATGATTTCAATCGAGTTTTTCGAAAATACAGACTCAAATTGACCACCTTGGAGTCAGCATGGCAGATATGAGCTTTTTGTCAGCGTGCCTGGTGGGGCTTGTCTGCCCTGAGTCATCCTTGTGTATTTTAGACCACTAAAAGCAGGAGGCAGAGCCATATCTCTGTTGGAAACTGAGCTCCCCAGGCATGCTCTGACTACATCAATTTGCCTTGGGGGTATGTTAGCAGCTAAAACCTGGCTTATCTCTACAAGCAGATAGAGTAACCTTCAAATGACAACAGAAAATATATTTTACTGTTGGTAAAGCCACATGCAGCCATAGCTGTCCCAACCACAACCAAGCTGGGCTCAGGGTACTCTTTGCAGTGCTTGAGCCACACAGGTGGTCTTGGGGCAAGTAGGTCTGCTGGGGTCATGCCTAGGCATAGGTCAGGTCATTTTTAAAGGGCCTTACAGAGGGCTGGAAGTAGGATTGCAGCTTTTATAAAGTGGGTTAACCATAAAACTTCACATTCTTCCCAATTTCCCTCAAGTCATCTTTCTAGAACTCGGCACCCTTTTACTGTGCCAAAAATATGTAAAAATATTCCCTTTTAAGTCAGCAGAATCTCCTGCTATTTCCAGATTTAACTTCACCATTATTTTTATCTGCTCTCTTTCTAGAGTCAGGTAGAACTTTTTTGTTCTCTTTGAAAGCTGCAAGTGTTTACCTACCAGTCTGCTTTTGTGTTGGCTCTACTGGCTTAATAGAGTGGGCTGCTTTAAATTCCCAAGGGAAGGGGGTGTTGGAAGGAGGAGGGATGGTGAAAAGCAGGTAGAGTTTAGAGGTTGGACAACACTTTTCAGCTCTGTTTGTGACTGGTTACATGTGTTCTCCTTGGAAGCATTCAGATCTGTCTTTTTCAGTCCCCACACCGTAAGAGCTTGAACCTTTAGGTTTTTCATTTCTTAAATTTGACATTATTTTAATTTCCTAAGCCATCAGTTATCATACCCCAATGGCCATTATTTCCTTGCAGCAGATAAAAATATAAGCTAGTTTTCCTTCAGTTCCTTTGTCCCAGTGTGTTAATCCTTGGGTTAGGATATGAAGTATCATAAAGTTTATATAAGGCTGTTGTTTCCACTTATGTTTTTTCACTATTATAAATACAGACTTTCAAGCAAAGGACATCAAAAAAACAAAACCAAAAACCAACTGCATCTTCCATCTGACCTGCTAGTCTGGCTATTTCTTGATTTGTGGGTAAAACTTAAGGGTACAATCTATTAACCTCTTTTTTTTTTTTTTTTTTTTTTTTTTTTTTTTTTACATCTCTCCTTTGCTGCCTGAGATCTGCATTTAAAACATTCATCCATTGTGAAAAACAGATAGGAAAAGCATTGACTGCTGGCTAAAATGGGTATTTCTAACTATCAGATAAAATGAATCTCTCTTTCTATGAGATTTCTACATCTTCATCAAATCTACACCCAGTTCACCCTCCTTAATCCTAAATTGCAACCATTTTCTAAACACTTGGGAAAGATGGATAATAGTGTAAAGAAACTACCTGGAGTGTCTCAGGTCAACTTCCGTGGCAGCAATTACCTTCCTGGTGAACTAATCCCATCTCTCATCTCTCAAAGGTTATAGTTTTCAGTGACAGGACCTTTTAAAGCCTTCTGTCAAGGTTAAGAGTTTTTAGAGGCCTTGCACTCTAGTTGGGATCTCTTTATGCAACTTCTTTTACATTACCAGTGAATGTTTTTTAAGTCACTACTGAAATGATCATGTGAAGGGCAATGACAGAAATGGGACCACAGATTCACCTATTAGAGATATGGCACAACATTGTCTCTTACTAACTGTGAACATGGTTTTTGGGTCCTGGTCTTGGGAACAAGAGGCTTCAGGTTAATGTTACCTGAAGTAAATCTGCTAGCCCAAACATCTCAAGATATTTTCTTCTTTATTGGACAAAGTTTGGAGAAGAGTTTCCAAACTTTCTGGACCACAGGAAGGTCTCAGCCCCAGGTGTACCTCACTTGTTCATGCCCCTGGTGAAAGGTTTGCAGAGGCAGCAGGGATGTGGTGGCCAAATGTGTCCAGGACCTGTGGGACCCTGCAGGCCATAACTGGGGGATCACTGTGGCTGGGCCTCATGAGCTGAACAAACTGAATACAAGCAAACCCTGAATAATCATGCTCATGGTCAAGATTTTGCAGCCTGAAACACAGGTGCTTCATTCCAGGAACATTTTCTAAACTGGAAGAGTGATTTCACTGCTGGTTTTGTGCCTCAATATCCTCAGATTTGGCATGTTAAACTGTGGGATAGGACGGAAGACACGGGCCAGCAGTGACCCATGCTGGCACCACAAACAGCACAGGGCAGCCCTGTGGGGAGATGGCAGCAGCACAGCTGCTCAGGCTGAGGTCCAGCTGACCTATCTTGCAGTCCCACAGGATTTATTAATTAAGGTAGTAACAGACCTGCACCATTTCTTATTTCTGGTACTACCTTGGTCAAGCTCAGTGCTTGAGGGGCCACTTGGTGGGCAGCACTTTAGGAACTTTTGGGAATGATGCCCTTAAAGCTTGTGCTCCTGTCTGGCAGGTATGGAGCATTATTTAGGAAGGATGACAAAAAAGGATTTCTAGAGACTTCATAATTTGCACAAAAACAGGGCCATTGTGTGTTTCATTTCCACACTGAGCTCTGGAACAACTAGTTACAAAGTAAATTTGTTTGGTTCTGTGTCATCAAGTCCAGACACCTTTCACCTTTGTGAACATTATAAATCCTGTTCGTAACCTGACAAACTCTCTTTTGAGATAATCTAGATTGCCTTTCCTCCGTTCCAGCAAGGCATTCAAAATCCTCATTCTTCTAACAGAAGCTGCCATATGATTCTCATCCCAAATTTGCTGACAGCTAAGCCCTTGTTCCAGCATTTCTTTTAATAGTCCTCCCTCTAGGGTTTATACCCAATCCATCATCTCACGTTTTACAGAATTATCATTTCTCTTTCATTTTTTAAACCAAGTAAGTTAAACATAAGCTAAATGACTTTAGAGTGAGAGGAGATCAGAGTTATTGTCTCATAGAATTGCACTGCAAGTCTTAAGCACCTCTTTCAAATCATCTTTTTTGTTTTAGAGTGCAGTGGTCTGAAGTTATGTACTGAAGTATTAAAGACAGGGATTTGTTTATTCCTGTGGGAAAATACCTGCCATGCTGTGCCCTTACTGGAAATACCATCTGGAAAGGCCCTGGCTCACAGTGATTATTTTCATGCTGAATTCCCTCTTCCCCCAGCCATGCTATTTTTCTTGTGGGACTATTCCCAATCCAGGAAGCTTTTTACAGTTCCTGCTGTTGGGATTGGATCTGATGGGCTGAGTTTTCCCCCAGCGTTCTTGGCTAGGGGTTTTTCAGTACCCTGGGTATACTGAGATCCTTGGACTTGGCTTTTACCTGGGATGTGGCTTTAATCTTCTACCTGTGCTCCATTACTCTAATTGCCTGAGCTTTACAAGCAATCCTGCTTCTTTTTTCTTATTAAAACAAGAACGTAATGCTTATTTCATTTTTTATTTAGAGCTTTAATCCCCTCTTAATCTGTACTGGCTTTGTCCCTTTTCTTCTTCTTCCTTTTAGTAGGTAGACACCTTTCACCAGAAATAACTCAGTCTGACTGCTGGGGTTTCTCATCCTGTTGACAGCATTAACAGATTGGATGTTTTGCTAATGATTCTGAGATGATGGTTCCCATTTATTTTTCTTGTTCAGGTTGTGTTACAGGAGTCATTTGTTAAAAGCGAGTAAACAAGAACTCTTTACCTTCAAACAGAACTTAATTGGTAGTGGAATAATTTAGAGATAATATCACAGTGCCCTCTGGAATGGGTTGCAGCACCCCTTTCATGCTCATTGATCTTGCTTAATTCCCAGACTGCAGCTTCCATCAGACCTCTGGAGCCCACCATGTACAGGTCACTGCATCTGATGTGTGCATTTCATTTAACACCCCTCACAAGTGGCTGTCCCTTGATTTCTCCTTTCCTTGGCTCCCAGCTTATGTGACACTCAGGCACAATTCAGTGGGTGGACAGGTCCTGCCCAGGTGCACCTTCCACAGGGCTCTTACTTGTCACCACAGCAAACTTAAATGGTGCTGCTTTGATCCAGTTTAATCAGGTGTCTCAATTTTGTGAGCATTAAAACCATTCAAAGTATTTTCATGTAACTCTGACACCTTTTTCTTTTTTTGGTGATTAATGAAAAGAAGTAGGGTGAAATTAAATACCTCTAAAATGTTTTGTCAGTTTTCCCCTAAGTTCCAACTCTGCTTTGCACTGACTGACAAATAGGATGCATATGAAATTAAAATCACCAATGAATAACACATTTCTCCAGGAGAGCGTGTAAAGCCAGGAAGATTGTCTTTCCCATTTATGAATTTAAAGCATGAATAATTTAGCAATGTACTGGCACACTAAATATTTATTTGTGGTGCTGCTCTGAGCAGGAAAGATTTAAAAAGGCACAGAAAACAAACTTGACTTTGACCATTAAGGTATAAATAGGAGATTTACATGCTGACTTAAGAGGTTTAGGAACATGTACCTCAGTTGCAATAGGATTTATGCTACTAAATTCACATATTTCTTCTAGAAATGTCCTCTGACCTCCTCTGTGGTTCCTAGATATTGCCTTGGTTTGTCTGGATGTGCCTTCTACTTCTGGCCCTTTTTGAACACAATATGTGGTAATACTCTAGAATCAGCACTTCAGCTGCACTGGTTTTAATTATAAATACACTTCATGCAATTAAATATTAAATCCCCCATTGCTGACTAGCTTTTCTGAAATTGGGCTAACAATCAGAGCACTTGTTTTGCTGTGTGTAAGGCAAATCATGCTTGGCCCTCCCTGGAATCGGCCTCTGGAGGGAGTATGGGGGTGGAAAGAGAGGATAGCTGAGACTATTTGCTGTAAACAGAGAGGAAGGAACCTGAGGATGTGTTTTCCACTGTCCAGTTTCCAAAGATGAAAAGCAAACAACACCTAAAACCCCTCAGGCAACTCAGTATCTCTGTTTTCTCTCTCTGTTCTCAACTGTCACCATTTGAAATGGTTCTTAGGGTCTACATCTCTGAGTTACAGCTCTGAATCAATTTACAGCGATGCGTGAAGGGACAGGATGGAGGGGACAAAATGTGCAGACACAGACCTGCTTTTAAGTACTTGGCTTTGTGGTTCATACACCATGATTTTAAGAAAAAGCTGACTGTGTGTATTTTTAGCTAGAGACAAACAGCACAGGTAAAGCTGTAAAGAGAGATGTTATCTTAAATAGGGAAGCACAAGATGACTGACCACCCTGGTGTTTGCATTCTGAGTCATATTAGAAGTATTTTTTCAAAATGCTTTCTTCATATTTTTCATTTTTGCAGCTCCCTTTTTTTAACAAACCAATCATATTGTTTTCCTCTGCAGAGTGATAAGATGATCATTACATTTTCAAGCTAGTAAATGAGCTGAAATGCTGTATTTAAAACCACTTACTGCCAAATCTCCCACATAGGAGAAGTTCCTTGTGAGCCTGATAGTCTGCCCAGAGCAGAGTCTGGGCAACAGGCTTCAGATGCAGCTGCTTCCCAGGAGAGGCACAAAAAATGTGAAGTGTCAATGAGATGGCTTTCTGAAAGAAGACTTCCAGCTAAATGTTGTGTGGTGTATGCAGAAGGCATTTTCTGGAATGCTCTGGTCTGTGGCACAGCAGATGGTTGGGGTCAGACTAGATAATAACAATGGCCTGTTGAGGCTGCATAAACCATAAGTGGCACGAAGATAGGAATGTGTACTTATGCTAACCCTGTAAAAACTCTTTGAAAACAACAGTGGCATTTCAAAATCAGGCAAATAGAGGCTAAGGAGAGCGAGAATTTGGGGAAGACTACTAACTTATGTACAGCTCCTATGATTGCCTTTTATTGTGGTAATTAATGATGCATATTTCCTTGTGATGTGAGGGTTCAGTGGGAAAAAGAATTGTCTTCTGACCAGTCCTGACCAAACCAGTGGGACACCTGTGTCATAGGACTGCTTGGAACCCCTGTCTTTGGGATTGGGACCCCTGGGAGCATGGATTTGGGCACAGGGCTTCCCTCTCACAGTGGGCTACACGGCAGAACCTCCACACCATCAGAAGGAACAGATTTAGGCTTTCTTCTTGAATTACTGTTCCAGCTTGTAATACTCTGAGCTCTTCCCCTGCAGACAGGCTTATGGTAACACTCAACCCTGCAGTGCCCCGGCCCATCAGTGGGCTAGACCTCAATCCTCAGGTCTCAGCTGGAAAACAGAGCCAGGAGCATTCCCTGTTGTACAGGAATGCTGTGAGCCAGAGAAGGCCGTTACTGACAGATTGCAACTTACTCAGACAGCAATGGTTAAATAAATGGAAAATGTCTTGTATGAGCCTGTCACTGATCTTCTCCAGAGCAGAGACTGGTAATTATGGCACTGTACATTAAATTAAATGGTGAGTTTATGCAATAAAGCTTAAGTTAATTATTTTTTACTTATTCTCTATGATATTTGTGCTGAACTTGTGTTCAAAGGCCTTAACCTTAAGTGTTTTCTAGTCTCATTGTTTTGTTTTAGCTATAATAAGACTCACCTCACTCTGAAGCTTGTATCACCCACTGGCCAAACGTGGAGAAGCTGGGTTCTTTTTCCCACTTTGCCTGGTGGTAGGTGGCCACACATCTGAAATAAGAATCATGGCCTTAGTTTACTATTCTGAGTATAAAATTTTCCTGCTTGGATTCCTGCTTTATTCATGACAAGACTTCAAGCTCATTAATTATTTGACACAATGAGTAATTTCATCTTCACTCCGTAATGTATTTTAATTTCGTTCCCCCCTTTTTTTTTAAAAAAAAGCAAATGATCATTTGTTTTGCCCATGTGGAACAAGCAGTCTCCTGGGAGCTTGAGACAATTCTCATCCTTCACCTTTCATCTGTAGCTGAAAACAAGAGTCAGCCATGACCCACTCAGCAGCACAGGTTAATGCCAGCAGAGTTCACAGTGGCACAGTTTTCCACCCTCCTCCCCTTGTTACTTCCTGCACAGTCATCTCTCCAGCTGGATGAGCTAAAGGCACTTTCCTCAGCATAACTTTGCATTAACTGGATGTTGTTTATGGATTTCCTTGACTAGGAATGCTGTGGCACACATCAGTGTGGGAAGGTGGTCGGGGTCACACACACCAGGGTTTGGGCAGCCAGGCTCCTGGCAGCTCCTGGGGGGGGGTGAGGTTATGCAGGGTGACAGTGACCTTTTGGGAGGAGAAGTGTTGTCCACACCAGTCTGCCTCGGAGCCACCTCCTCCCACTTCCAGCTGTGACCTTTCTCTGTCCCCTCCCCATGGCAGCAATAGCCTGGCCCAAGTGATTTCTGTAGGATTAGGGTAGAAAATGCATCTGATTCTGTTCCACTCTCTGTGCTCAGCCTGGCACAGTTTCCTCTGCTATAGACAATCCTGAAAAGTCCAGCCCCTAGATGTTGCTGGTTTTACTTATTTATATGTGTTTTCCAAACTCCAGATCTCACAGGTAGGCTCAGGAATTACCCTTTTGAGGTGGAACATTCTGTTTTGTCAGACTCTGGATCTGCCTGTCCAATACATGCCCAGTAAGAAGGAAAATTGGGATGCTTAATACCTAAATATATATGTAGAAGTCAGACTTTACAATGCACTGCTCCTGGTGAAAGATCTTTTCCTTTGAGAAAAAGTGTCACCTTTCTGCATTTTGGTTATCAATCTTTCTTAAAGACAACCTGGATTTTGTAGAATGGGTGACTATAAACACATGTAAAATTAATATATGCAATGTTGTGTGAAGGTCCAGTCAAAGTGAATTTAAATGTGAACTTAAACAATAGAAAATCAATACCTGAGCCAGAGTTTGTAATTACTTAAAATATAGAGTTACTCCTGCCTATAGATAAATGTACTTTTCCCTTATTTTACACTGATAAAAACTGTATTGCAAATGGTTTATCTATATAAGAGAGATAACTTTTTTTTTAATATATATATATATGGAGGAAGAGAAGTGGTTAATATGCAGCTTTCTATGGCTTTCTGGGATTAAAATATGAGGAGAATGCTCTAAACATTTTAGTGAAAGATGAACCAATGACAAAGATGTAAGAGAAACCCATAGCCCAAAAACGCCTTTCATCAAATACTGCCCAATCAACAAAATGCTAAACAAAATTAGACAGCTGGGGTAAAAATAACACATACAAGATCACTTTGGAAATTGAACTAAAAATAAAGAGTAGGATTTGTTTTGGGATTAAATGGTTTAATCCTTCTTTGTGTTGGATTTTTTTTAAAAGTTGCAGGTGGTTTGTTTGTTTTTAATTGCAGATTGTTTGTGGTCCGCTGTGGAAATGACATGTTAAAAAAACAGTGTTAATAGCAGGGAACCACAGAGGGACAAAATGCTGCCAGCACTGCAACTGTCCCTAAACTTCCTCCAGCAAACCTTGTTAAAGGCAACAAGGCCATGCTTTTGGAAAGAGCTGGAGACCTGAGACTTCCAGATGTGACATGTTTTGCATGTGTTGTAAAAGCTGTAACTTTCTGGATGTGTCCAAGAAGCTAAAATAATCTGGTGATTTCGTCACAAACTAAAACAGCAGCTGGGAATGTTGGTGGGAACATGGGAGTGGATGAACTTGGCTCACTACTTCCTTGTCCATGAACATGGAGGTTTTCTCCTGCTGGATTAACTCATCAGAAGGAGTTAGAGCAGTAAAAGTGCACTGGTTCTGGCCCTTTCCAATCACCCCTGTTTTGTTGCATCCCAAAATGGATGCATCAGATAAATCTGATTGTCTTGCAGTCCTGAGAATTGCAATGGATTGGCTGCTTTAAAGAGAGCAGAATTTGATCCTCTGTTGTGGCTCATTACCCTTCTGTGGGTAAAGGCTAAAGAAAGTCAACTCTTTTCCAAAAGATTCATGTCTTTCCAACCCACATCCACTAATTGATTGCTCTTTATAAATTGTTGTAGTGTTTGTGATAGTTCTACTATCTGCTGAGGTTTCAGATTCACTGCTTTATTTGAAGTGGCACTTTCTATTTCAAGGCACTCTGATTCAAGCACTTCTAAGCTTATATTTAAAAGGTTATTTTGATCATCTTTGCCTTCATGGAATTCACAATGCTGAGAAGATGCTGCACAGGTTGGGTTTGTGCTGCTGCTTTCATCACCTGAACCATGTTCAAACATTCCTACTTGACAAATGTCTCAGAAGTTCAGAGCACCCAAATGGCTTCCTGGTCCCTGCAGCTTCTGGAAGGAAGTTATCTTTGTTTGCATGTGGAGATGGAGAGAGGCTCTCAGCAGCTTCTGGCCTCTGGCTTTAGAGTGGGGTGAAGGCCCTTGTCTGTAAATGTCTTGACTGACAAGTGTTCTCTCTGAGCACTGGAGGATAATGGGCCAGCTGGGGGGAGAAAACATTGTTCTGGTGAAAAGTAGGCAGTGGGCAGGCAAGCTGAGGATAGACACTGAAAAAGATAAGACAGCAAGGAGGTTTCTATCAGATGGGGAGAAAAGTGATTGAAAAATGCATAGAGTAAAGAGAAAAACAAATGGTGGGCAAAACACATTGTCAGGATCTTGTGGGGATTATGACTGGGCAAAATTATATTTGCCAAGACAAGAGGAAAGAGTGTTGGAAGGACCATGTGGTGAGAAGCAGATATCTGTCAATTCCCTGTAGCAGCTCCTTGGTTCTGATTATTTTTTCAGTAACCTTACAACCAAATGTTTCTTGAGGCTGAAGTACTTCTCTTCTGGTAGAAGAGTTGTGGCATAGTTACAAAATGTGGTATCACTGAGGAGAAAAAGAGGAGGTGAATTGTTATTGGAATGGCATTAGGGTGGTGGTAAGGTGTCTCTGCAGTAGTGGTGCTTATTTGCACTGTGTGGATTGTGTGCTGCAGTTTTACTGTGTCCACAGAGTGAAAGGAAGACAGATGAGTTACAATTTTCTGCAAGGAAATTGAGTGGTAAGGTCTGTCCTAAGCTCCCAGGAGGAATCTCTGAGACAAGTCATTTGATTTCTCAAATTCACAGCATTGTGGTATTGGAAAAGACCTCCAAAGGTCAGCCAGTACATTCACTGCCCGAGGCAGGAACACCTTTATCAATGTTATTCATGTCAAACTTGCCCTTGAAGATGTCCAATGCTAAACACTGATACACTCCTCAGACATCCCATTCTCTTGATATAAAGCATCTAGGTTTTTTTTTTTTTCCTGGTTTACACTTTGTTGGTTATTAGCAAAATAGTTGAATCACCTGTTTTGAAAGTCACTTTGTAGACTGATGAAAAGACTTCTTGTCACGACTGCAAGGCACAACTCTAACTCCTGTTGCAACGCATTGCAATGAGGGCTCTGCTGGTTCAGGGCCAGGGTTTAGCAGATGTGCCCATGGTGGAGCCCAACACCTGCACCTGGCATCATGCTGTTGTTTTACTGCAAGCTGGGACCTCAGCAACAGCATCTGTCCCCAAGCTCTCATACAAAGACCTGGGGTTTAATTTATTTTTTTTTTCTGAGGAAAACACAGCTGGAGGCTCTGCCCTTGCTTTTTTTAATGCAGAAAATAGGGATTCAAATGTGATTTTACTTGGGCTGCTGTTGTGTTCCCTGAACCTGCTGCACTCCTTACATAGTCATAGGGAAAAAAATCTGGGAGAAAGCTCTGTAACTTGAGTCACTTGAACTGTGAGAAGTTACTTCAGATTTTTTTAGTATATACTTGTAAGAGTAGAGTTGATCCAGTCCTCATGTTTCTTTCTTTTTATTTAATAAGTACAATTGTAAGATTTCTTAAATCTTTCTTTATTTTTTTATTTGTGCAGAAATAAGACATTAAGTTCAATATATCAAATAGATCCTGTTACCCCAAATCAACATCTTCAGCAAAGAAAGAAATTGGAGAAATTATCCTTTTAGATTTGTGCAGTTATAGGAAGAAATTGTGTTCCTGTGTGTTTCAGGAAAAAGGGAAAAAAACCCAGGGGACAAATATAGATCTTAAGTTTTCATGTAAGATGTGAGCTCCTTGCATCAAGAATTCTGATTAACTGCTTGTCTCTACAGCACCTCATGCAGAGCAGGATTGCTGTAAATGTATTCTCCTGACTATCATATTAATAATGTCTAATAAGTACCATAACATTAGTTTTGTATCTCTCCTCCATGATTCAGTGCAGGCACATGAAAGGCAAAATACCAGCACTTTATACATATTTAATAAATAATCACTGCTTGTAACCCCTGAAAGGTCCTTCTAAAGCACGAAGAACTTAATGAAAGTTTCAAACACAACTGGTCCTTACACACTTGCCTTGAAAATTTGACATCAGTGGAAAAGCTGAAATAGTAAGAACTCCAGGACTGCACTTTGGGTGAATTTTGAATCAAGAAATGGTACAGGTAACAGGTTAAGTGTGGCCGCTATGAAAAGTGTTGTCATGCCTCATTTTATCCAAGAATAAACAGAAATATTCATGTGTCCCTTTCTTTTGGGAAGTTGTGTTGTTTGCTGATAAAAGAAGAACATAATATTAGTCCTTGTGGTTATTAACAATGTTATTACTAAAGATTTCACATGCATTTTAGGGAGCAGGAAGATGAATGTACACCCATCAAGAATCTCAAAGCCTGTCTTTAGGAGCTGAGTTGCTGTGAACAGGAGGATGTGGAGCTGTCTGAATCTGGTTGAATGGAGCTGTGTGTCTTGTGCTGTCCTCAGGCAGAAGACTTCTGTCTGCTGCCTGTGCCTGGGACAGAATTCTTCTTTTAAATGGACACTGAGCACTACCAGGATATTTCAAAAGTGTATTGAGACAGTTCATCCTGGAAAATGTGATTTCACAGCCACTAAAACATTAGACATGGTAATAAAAAGGCTTAATATGTGTTTGTTTTACTGGCAACAGTGTTTGGTTTTATTTTTTTTTTATTTTTTTATTTTTTATTGAGCTTTTGAAGCTGAGCAGAATGAAGCCTCTACAGGATTTTTGGAGTAATTTGGTTTGGATTTTCATCTGGAAGATTATTGTTTCCTTGCAGACAATAACAAAAAAAATTAAAATAATAATAATAAAAAATATCCCACGAAAATAACTGCTTCTCTGGGTTTTTAACAACTACAAACACAAGTCCCAGACCCTCTGGTCCTGTAGCTTGTCTGAATTACACACCCCAGGGAAAGATCCTCCTCAGGCAAAAAGTGTCTGTAAAACGATCAGATAAAGACTGTGGTTTAATCGCTGGTTTAAGACAGCCTAAACCTGCCCTGTTCTCTGCCCCAGCTGCCTGCCATGCCCCAAAAGGAGAGCCAGAGGACCTCGATGCAGCCAGAGAAATGAGGCTCCCAACAGAGTGGCTCCCATGGATGGCACAGCCCAGGGCAGTGGGAGGGATGGAACCAGCACTTCCCACAGTGATATCAAACTACATAACCGTGCTGCCAGGCTTGCAGGCAATTAAATCAGGACTGCTGAAGTCCAGGGCATTAATATAAACTGTAGCTGGTGGTGATTTACATTAATCTGGGGGTTATGCTGGCGGCTCTAAGCTCAGTTTGGATATCTCTGTGAGGAGAGAGTCAGAGAGCCTAAACATCAGCCACCCTTAAATGGACTGTGAAATATGAGTCAGAGCCTTGATTTAATTCTTTATTATGGTGGAGAGATTCAAAGTGAAGCATTACATTTTACCTTGGAGCTCTCAGCAGTCAAAGCAACAGGTTGGCTACAGCAAAAGCCAAGCACGGGGCAGTGGCATGAGAATGTGTGCCTCAAGTTTAAAATTAAACATTTTGCTCACCTGCAGAGTGCCAGTTATCTTCTATGATGCTTCCTATGCTTTCTAGTGTCTTGTTATTTTCCCTGAAAATAGGAGTCCAAAGCTAAGGAGTTTTATGCATTGAATAGTCACCTTGTTTCTCAGCCTTCAGCCTTGGAGTCAGAAATTTCATGTAAACAAAATAATGTTTATAGAACTTTTATCATGTTTTTAGATTCCTTTCTGTGAAAGGACAATTGATAGACACTTTCTAAGACCAGTGGAGTTGAAGAGGAACCTCAGTCTTCCAGTCTGGTCCCCTTTTTAGAAATCTATATAAGCTATAA
Organism: Cettia cetti; assembly: GCA_013401135.1. Lineage (NCBI taxonomy): Eukaryota > Metazoa > Chordata > Aves > Passeriformes > Sylviidae > Cettia > Cettia cetti. The sequence goes on along the minus strand of VZUI01043563.1, from coordinate 49,457 downwards.
AAAAAAAAAAAATTAAACTTCCTCTTTTCCTGCTATGACTCCGTGGTGATCACTGCGTCTCCCTTGGGACAGCACTGCTCTACACTGAAACTCTCAGTGCTGTGTCTGTGTGGAGGCAGCACTGGGAAAAGGGAAGAGACTGTGGGCACAGGGGATTGTCAGGAACTGGATATCCCCCTTGTTTTAATGTGTAACATTTGGGATCCAATCAATCTCATCTGAAATGGGATGGGCCAAAAATAAAAACAGCAAGGGAGAAATGAAGTGGCCAGAGAAGAAAAACTGGGCTCACAACCTGTTTCTTTAAAAGCATCCCTGAACAGGTGGACACCCTTCATGGAGCTCCAAGAGCATCCAGCAAATGAGGAGGGAGCAAATCTCTTCAGACCCAGTGGGAACCAAAAATGTCAGAGAAAACAAAACACCCCAAGTTCACTTGATCAAGGGCATCAAAGGCAGAAGGAATGTCTGAAGGAATGGGAACAGATGTGTGACTGCAATCCATCACCAAGAAGACGCTGTGAGCTGTGACTCTTGGAAATGCCATCATCTGGGAGCAAACTGAAGTCTCACCTGTCCAGCAAATTTTAGGAAAAAAGCAAGAGGCTCTGGAATCACAAATGATTTAATCTTTTAATCTTAAACATATTTTAACCTTTGTGCTTAATAGCTGCCAGTAGACCTGCCACCCATTGATACGGCTTATGACTAATTTGTTTTTTAATCCATTTATTCTCCTGGCTTGCATGATATATCACAGCAATGAGTTACAAAATTGAAGTGTGGTAAGGTGTTTGGCAGGCTGCTTATTCTTGTGGCCTATTTGTCATACTGTGAGAAATAGTCAACAGCTCAGCCTAAGTGCAATAAGCCTTCCTAGCTCTTCTTTTACTTGTCACCTCAGGGCTACAAGAGCTTCTGTAAGGTAGGAGCTGTGGGCCAGTTGGGATCTTTCACCTGTACTTTCTATTGAGATTTTTTTCTCTCCTTCACAGCACTTTCATTTTTTTTGCTGCTATGCACCACCTTTGGAATAAAATAAATCACATTTCATTTATGTTTCTAGTGGGCTTAAACACATTCCAATACTTCAGACTCCCCTTTAGAGTTTTGGTTTTGTTCTGCTGTTGTTCATCAGCATTTCCAGCTGCAGAGGCTCACAAAATGAATTCAGGTTGATCATATTTTTTTAACATGCTCTGTGTAAACAGCTCCAGCTGGCTCAGTGCACAGACACTGAAAAGTCCTGAAGCCAGACACAGTTTCAGGTGGACACAAAAAAATGTGAATGATTTCACTATTTACCTGTTTGTAATTTATCAGCTTCAGGGGACTTTCCAATATATAACTTTGCCACTTCATTTATCTTCCCCAGCTATTGCATATAGAGGTTTCTCTTCATGCCAGCCTGCAGAAAATCTTGATCTATACCTTTGCAGAAAATGTCTTTCTCTAGCATCTCCTTTAAACAAAAGCAAACCAGCAGATTACAGATTCTTGTGAGAAACATGCCAGCAACCTCAGGTGGGTGTGGACCTGTTGGAGTGAGCCCAGAGGAGGCCATGAGGGTGCTCAGAGGGCTGGAGCACCTCTCTATGGAGACAGGATAAAAGTGCTGGGTTTGCTTATCTTGGGGAAGAGAAGGCTCTGGGGACACCTTATAGCACCTTGCAGTACCTAAAGGGGCTACAAGAGAGCTGGAGAGGGACTTTTGACAAATGCTTGCAGTGATGGGACAAGGAGAAATGGCTTTAAACTGAAAGAGGGGAGATGTAAATTCAAGCACTATCCAGATGAAGGAGTCAGCTATGGACACAACAGACTGTACCTCTCATCTGAGTGATGGAAAAGCCTGTCATTAAGGATGGATAGAGAAGCTGAGAGATTATTTGGAAAGTGCACAATGAAAGAGTAGGTGGCTGTATGCTGATTAAGGCTCAGGCTTTACAGTTTATGACAGTTACAAAAATTGAAATGTTACTTACTGTTCAAAATAATGCCTCTGAACAAGCAGTATTGTAAATTCTAAGAAAATGCACACCTTCTAATCAGAGATACTTCTCATGTCTGCACTTCTTATATAGCTTATGCTTCCTATATGGCTTACTTACACATCAAAGAAAATGCACTAACTTTGAGCTGAAAAGAACTGAGCTATTATTTCTTTTGTCCTGATTTGGGAGGGCCAAACAGGAAGGGATGGAAGGCAAATCAGAGCTCTGTAATTTCTTGCATTTGTGTCCCCATTGTATGCCACAGAGGCACATCTCTGACAGTGCTGCTGTGTGAATCATCATGGTGGCTGGCAGTACAAACTAAAGTTGCAGATCTGAATATTATATTCCTTTAACTGACAGGTTTATCCTAAATAAGCTCTCTCTTAGCAGGGAAGTGGGAAAACTGAGGCAGGTTAACATGTTTACGAAGAAATCTTGGCTCAGTATCCATTGAAATAAATAGAAGTTTAATGTCTTATTTTTTTAGTTGTTACTGTGTAACTATGGAAACCTGAGCTCAGTTGTTCAATCAGTGCTCTGTAGCCTTGCAGACTTTTCAGTCTTAGTATCAAACAGGAGTAAAAAAATACCTCCCAACAGGAATTTAGTCTTTGTGAAAGTAGTGATGATGACATTGCATGCTTAGAATACCATCCTGGAAAAGTGCTTTAAGTTATTGCAGGGAAAAATAGTTTAGTCTGGCCCACTGGTGCATTATTTACAATGTGGTAGCTCTGATGTGCCTGTCCTTCCAAATGCTTAGCAGTGGAAAGGTTTGGACATGTGAATGCTTTACTGGGGAGCACTAAATCACTCTGTGGCAGCTGCCTCATGACCATTTCCCAGGTACAGGCACTCCCCTAAGGGGATCTGACAGTAAATGTGAGGGACCTGGGGCTAAAACACTTTTAAACTCCTGTTCATCGAGACCTAAAAACATGAACACAGGTCAGTTGCTGTAACGTAACAGTAAAGTGTTGATTTTTTAAACTAAAATAATGAATCATATTTCTATATTGGTGTTTGTAAAACTATTTTCTAAAAATCAGGTTTTCCTTTGAGACCAACAGTACTCTGCACTATATAATAATGTACATCTCAATTTTATGAAGTAGATTTTTTTTTCCTTAATGACCAAAAGATGTACAATTTTGTCCCTACTGAACTTTCAGAAGGAGAATTGATACTCATAAATACTCTAAAAGTATTTATGGGTCTGTTCTCTGGCTGGCTTTATGGCTACCATGTCAAAGGTGGTTGCTATTTTGATGCCCAGCTGTAAAGGCTTCACAGGCTCCTCATCTGTACAGTTTCTTGAAAACCAGGCCAGTGAAAAATTTGGGGCAGTTTGCCAAAGCTGTTAGAAAATGGCAGTCTCTCTTTCACATAATTTCAAGAAGTTGATAATACAAGAGTGGAAATGTCAGGGGAGATTGTGACTAAATTAGACACTGAGCTGCCAGGTGTTTAAAGGCCAATTTCTTGCCAGCATCGAGGGGATGCCAGAGCAGATGTTTTACACCCAGAGTGGAACTGTGGTGTGCATCCACCTCCTGTCAGTCCTCCCTGCCTGGGGAATTGACCATTGGTGGGGAAAAGGAGAAGGCAGCACTACTGAGATAGCTCCTGCTGTCCAAACCCTGTTAGAAGCAGGTGTCAGGGGAAATGGTTACAGGAAATTTGGTTTGTTCTGGAAATGGCAGGCAGTTAGGCAGGTCTCTGCTTACTAAATGTGTTCACTGGGATTTCCAGCAGAGAAGAGAAAGTTTTTCGTCCAACTCTGTGCAAAGCGCTCATTTCTGCCTCAGGATAAAAGCAGCACCAGCTGAAGTTTGTTCCTCTTTCTTCCCTCCATGTTACATCTGCACTCTGTTTCCTCAAAATTCCTTTTCTACCACTGGATCTTTTGTGGCCTTTCACTGTGTCCAGCCTGATAGCTTTTTAGTTTACTTCCCAGCATAATAGAAGGCTCAAGTGTGAAAACCTCTAAGTAGTAAAGACTCACAAGCTCAATGCTAGATATGGCTGCTCTGCCAATGCTATTCTGTGCTGCTTTTTTTCTCAGTACCTTGAGGCTGAAATGTTTACATTAAGGGCATAATATCTTCTCTGTGTTCATATGGAAAGGACAAGGAGTAATGGATACAAATTAAAAGAGGGGAAATTAAGGTTAGATATTAAGAAGAAATTACTTCTAATTAATTAGCAACAAATGCAGTTCAGGACATAGTCACAAAGTCTTGATCTAAAGATCACATGGAAAATCCACCTCTTCTCTCTTTTTCTCTCTTTCTTCTTGGTTATACTGCAAAAGGAACAAGGCAAATGCAAGGCAGATATGTTGAAATGGGATGAGACTAAGAATGTGTTGAAACTTTTCCCCTTGGAGATACGAATTCAGAGCATGGAAGGGGTTGAGCCCCTCTGACCTGCTCAAATGCTGCAGACACCCAGAAACATTTCCTTGGCTGCTTCTGATGGATGTCCTTTAGAAATATTGCCCCATTTAGATTAGTTTCTGAGCGTTGAGCCCAGTGGAAATGAAGACAAAACATCCCACAGCTCAGTGCCTACCAGCAGACAAACTCCCAATCAGATCCCACTGCCAGATGCTGCCAACTTTGTTTCTTTTATCAGCCATCACCTGCTTTTATACACTCAGTGTTTAATGTAGGCCATCCCCAATCCTCAGGCAGAAGTTGTTGCAACTAGATTAATATTAAATACTTCTGGCTCATTAAAATGATAATTTTGCTTTTGCATAATTAAGATCTTTAAAGGATTATCTATATTTTTTTTCTCTCCATGTGGCAGCATTAAGAGCTTGGTAGTTATTGATCACCACGAATCCTAATGGAACCACAAGAGTTTGTGATACAGCTCTGATCTGTCTCTGCATTGCTAATGAAGACACTTTAGCAAATGAGATTAGCTTCAGCTTTATGTAGCTCATATAGAAGCTTTGAATATATATGAAATAAAAGTCCTCCTGATAATTTTGACATTGCTAGAGATAAAAGTCTTATCATGACCTGAGGTAGCATCCTAATTTGTTTTTTGAAAGCTGCCAGTGTAAACATCTCTCTTCTGAGTCAGCACTCCAGGTTTGTTGTGCTCTGCAGCAAGGAAAGAGCAGTGTGAGATAAAGGACCATGATACCACCACAGCCTCAGGCTGTGGGGCAGTGGAAACAACAGCTAATGATGATCACAGAATCACAGAATATTAAAAGGTTGAAATGGACCTTAAATATCTGTAGTCCCAACTCCACTGCTGTGGACAGGGGCACCTTCCACTAGACAAGGCTGCTTAGAACCTCATCCAGCCTGGCTTTGGTCACTGCAGGGTTGGGGCATCCACCACCTTCCTGGGCAACCTGCTCTGGTGTCCTACCACCTTCACAGTAAAAAATCCTCCTAATATCCAGCCTAAGTTTACCCTCTTTCAATTTGCATCCATTACTCCTTGTCCCATCCCTATCCTATCAAAACATCTGTGTCAAACTCATCCCTAGAACAGTCTGTGTTGTGTGCTTCATTTCTTCCTTTGGGAAATAAAGCACTGTTCACTTCAAAAGTGGATTTTTACTCAGAAAAGTAATACACTTTGTTCTGTTTCTGAGTGGAGGGGAAGATTGGAAATAGTGGCTGGACATGTATTAACAGAAAAGGAAAGAGGGAAAGGGGGGTTTTGCAACTTGTCTTCCTAAGTCACTTCAGGAGGTTCTCTAGAGTGGCTGGTACTCAAAAGGAGGCTTTAATTAATTTTCCTGTTTGGCTGTGGTGAGATCAAACCCAACCACTCTGCAGACAGGGTCAGGGAGGCCAAATGAGCAAAGTCTGTGAGTAGAAGATGCAACAAGACTTGTTGGGATTGATTCCTCTGACAACTGAACAAAACTCCTCAGGCCCCAGACTGGAAAACTGAAGTTGGATAAACATTTCTGATAATGAGGGCTGAGTGATGACCTCTAGGGTGGTGGCATTCAGAATCCTCTTGATACTGCACATGATCTCAGAGCCTGTGTTAAGGGCTTGCACAGTCCATGCACATTTTCTTCAACCATCACTGACTCAAGTCTTTATATTTTTCACTACTGCATCTCTAGGGTGATAAAGGGCCAAAAAATCCTTAATGATTATCAGGTCTTTGGATATTGTGGTAATAAAGCTATATTAGTCACCAGAAAATCTGTCAGTAGTTGACTGAGGTGATGCAGCAGAAACTGGACAATAATTGACTTTTAGGTAAGCTGTTTTTATCCACTTTAACAACATTTCACACTTGTTCTCTGAACCTTGAAAGTCTAACAAGGACCATTTCAGAAATTAAAAATGTATGGCATGAGGCTATTTGATGCTACCATTAAGGCACTTCACTGCTGTGTTCCTGGATCATCAGGGGAGGAGGAGGAGGGGTGCCCTTCAAATTAGCAGAAGCTGCACATTGCACAGCTGCATGGAGGGAGCCTGAGTGCATTTTACTCAGGGAAAAGAGGCAGTGGTGGCCAGCAAGAATTGCCTTACATAATAGAAATGGCAAACAGCCTTTGGGTGTGCAGCCAAGAGGGAGAGGAGCCTCTGGTCATGACATGTCAAAGCACTTAGCAGATTTTGCCACTGGATCCCCGTCATTCAGAGAGCCCGGTGTCAGCAAAGACATCTCACCACATACATTTAATTTTCTTTACATGTTTATCCATTCTTTGCCTTTTCATTCACATCAGTTTGGCTGTATCCTGGTACTGTACAACCTCTAACTGCCTGAGCAGATAGCTTTTCCCTGACTTCTGTGTCATACATGAGGAATAGTCTTGGAAAAGACAAGGGCTGGGCTAATAATACACTGCTGTTGTGTAGGTCTGCTCAGCACTTCCCTTAAATTCCTGCTGGCTAAAGGGTTCAAAGCCAGCTGGCTGGAACAAGGCTTATTAAGCCTGCCTTTAAACACCTAAATGCCAATGGCCTGACTTCTGAGAAATGATGGACACCCAGGGAAATTTCTTATCTTTCTCTGGACACATTTGGGGAATTCTCGTTAAAAAGCTACAGTACTAATTCCCACATTTCAGCTGGCTAACCCTGAGGCCTTGGCTAATTCCAAAGGGCTGAGCTCTGTGACCTTTCTGTTGAGTACAATGTTTATCATTTGTGAGCTGGAACAAAGAGCAAGAGAGTGTCAGGGCAAAATTCATGCCCTGAATCATAAACAGAAGTGGAAAGAGAACACAACTGTAATAGTTTTGTTTCTTTCTCTAAATCTCCTTGTGGTAAAGGATGGCTCATTATGGTTTTCAGTGCTCCATATTGCCATTATTTTCTTTTACTTCTGCAAAAAGTGCCACATTCATTCTTAGCATGGCTGTCTAAAGGAAGAGAGGTCAGAGACCCAGTATAAAACAAGGTAAATAACCTTTATTTGTCTGCAGGAGCTGGAGCACCTTCTGGAGGAATGTGCAGCTCTGAAGCAATGTCCCACCTGCAGGCAGTGGACTGGCTTCTCTCAGGGTTTTGAAAATGTTGCTCAAGAATTCACTCATGAAAATTAAGCTTCTGCAAGTACTCCTTGCTGTCAAAACCACATTCTATTATCAGAGACATTCCCAAATTTGTATCCTAAGTTTTGACTGAAATGTTCTGAATGGTTTGGCCACTTCCAAGAATAGATTTATTTTGGATCTAGTTTTTCCAAGTGATGGGATGGGACTGCTGGGAGATGTTCCTCAAGCTTTTATTGCAACATCAGCCTCATTACAGGGTGAGATAAGTGAAAGATGGCAAAAGCTCACAACTTGCCAACAGCAGCCAGAGTTGTCTGTGTTTCTAGCCAATAGCAAATTGTTAAGACCTTATGAACATCTGTATAAATTATTAAAACTTTATATCTAACAATGGGTACTTGCTTTATATTTCCTGCTATTTAGAAACTTTTTTATACTCTTCTATAAACAAAGCACAGAGCCTCATTATTAAACTTTTCAATTATCTTGCTTGAGATATATTTCTGCTTGTTAAGGCTACCTCTACAAAGCACAGAAGAGTTTTATTATTGCATGTCCTTGTTCCTGTATCTTTCTATCTCTAGGCCTGCATCTACACAGCTCTGAGAGTTTTCTCCTTTTTCTGTTTCCCACAGATTTAGATGAAAGAAGATGAAGTTTATCATGTTAAAGAAAGACAAGAAATGTATCTCTGCTATAGACTTCAGTAGGAAGATTCTGATTTCCATAAGGTAAAATATTTCACATATTAAGAACTGACTTAGAGCCATGTTTAAGTGAGGGATAGCTCACTATGATATGACACAAAGAGCATCTCTTCCCAACTCAGAGTTGCCCTGTGATGCTTCATATAAAGCTCCTTTATGACTCACAGTGATATCACCTGGTGTGCACATTTGCACTCCAGGCTTGGCCTGGCTTAAATCCACAAGAAACACTTCCTATGCTTTAATTTCTCCCTGAGTTTTGATGCTGAAACAGTTTTAATTCTTTCTCTCTGCAAGGAGCAAGACAGAAGCTGCATTTAGTGTGAAACTCGTGGTATGGTTCTTCCTAGTCCAGAGAATCCTAGAATAGTTTGTGTTGGAAGGGATCATCTCATTCCAACCCCCTGCATTGGTAGGAACCCCTCCCACTAGATCAGGGTGCTCAGAACCCCAACCAGCCTGGCCTTGGACACTTCAGGGATGGGACAGCCACAGCTCCTCTGGGCAACCTGTGCCAGGGCCTCACCACCCCCACAGAAAAGGATTTCCTTCTAATTCCCAATTTAAGCCTGGCCTCTTTCAGTTTAAATCCATTGCCCCTTGTTCTAGAACCATGTACTCCTGCAAAAAAAGTGCCATGAAGCCCTGAAGGATGCAGGGCAGCAAGGGTTGTGCTGTGACTGCAGAGCTGTTAGCACTGCTGTGACAAGCAGGTCACACCTAGTTAAGCAACCTGCTCATTTTCACTCTGCCTGAACAAGAGGTCAAGAGAAGTTCGGTGTAATTAACAGTAGAGAGATACAGGGGATGGAAAAGTATGAGGCAGTGTTTATTTAAAGAGCTATAAACCTGGCGAAAAATAAAAAAATTCCTACCAGAGAGGGAGCTATTAGAATCAGCTTGTGTTAGGGATATTTGTGTAATAAAATGTTGTGACTCCATAAAAAGGGTGTAAAACTGTCTGAATAAAACCCAGGGAGCAGATTTCTGTAGCCCAGGAGCCATAAGGGGTAGGAGCATCAAGCTTTGTTCATGGCTCCCTTACCTTGAGCTCATGCATGTATGAGAAGCTGCATTCACACAAATGCCTAGTTGATAATGATCCACTGTTGTCCAGTGGCTGAAATGTAAATTTAGGAGTCCCAGTGGGGAGCTGCTGCTCCAGCAGGGCTTGTGTGAGAAATGCTGGAGAGCATTTCCAGCTCATGGAATACCTCAGCACACTGCCCTTCATCACTTTGTTCTGGCTGCAGCTGTATCCAGTGGTAACAATGTTAAATAATTGTAATGCCATGGCTGATTATGATCTTTTAATGTGGGTTTGACTGATAGTGGTCCTTGACATGGGTTTCCCAAGATTTAAATGTTTTTTGTACAGTGAGGCTGTCCTATGCTCTGGGCTGTTCCTCCCCTCCTCTCCTGGGAGCAGACTGGCAGGAGAGGGATGAGAAAAGTCAGAACCACAGAGCTCAGAGCAGCAGGGCTGGTCCAGCACTGAAACCAAAATGGGCCAGAGGGGGGATCAGAGACTCAGGGCTTGTGGGGGTACTGTCAGTGCTTCCCCCTGGATCTGTCAAACTGGGCAGCAAGCACGCAAGGAAGGACAGCACCTAAAATACCTTTCCTACTTTAAAGCACCAGAAACGAAAAATAGTAATTGAAATAATGTTAAATTGAGTTTACTGGAGTAATGTGATAAGTTTGCATGACAATGTTTTGGTAGCAGGGGGACTACAGGGGTGGCTTCTGTGAGAAGCTGCCAGAAGCTCTCCCTGTGTCTGATAGAGCCAATGCCAGCTGCCTCAGTTAGTGAAGAGCTGCAGCCTGTGGAAATGAGCCACGTTTAGGGGGTTTAGGGTTGACTGTCTGCCATGGAAGGAAAACCATGCTGGAGCAGGGAAAGAGGTGAGAGTTTGCCCACAGGTAAGAAGGAGCATTGTCTGATGAACATTCCCTATTCCCTCTCCCCCTGTGTTTTTGTGGGGAGGAGGAAGAGAAAATTGGGAGCAAAGTAGAGCCCAGGAAGAAGGCAGAGGTTAGAAGAAGGAGGTAATTATTTGAAAAAAAAGTTATTGGTATTAAGTTATTATCAATCAAATGAGAGTAGGATAATGAGAAATTAAAACTAAAGTCACTGCTGTAGCTCCTCCACAACCAAAACCTTGCCATAGAAACATAACACATGTAATCATATTTCAAACAAAATATGGGTTGAAAAATTATCCACCATCATGTGAAGGTGGACATTAACTCCTATCCATGGAGCAAAGGTTCTTTCTAGTTAAAGAATTTGTCCTGCCTTTGCTCCTTTGAAATTGCTAACCACAAAGTTTGCTTCTGTAAAAATAATAATTATAACCATCCCAATAAAAGGTCACCCTAATGTAGAAAGTAAGAGTTTTACCTGAAAAAGGACTTATAAAGCTGTAGGTTTTGGCTTATGTCAAAGAACACTTTCTGTTTCACATCATTATATGAGCTTTTGGATTTGCAAGGAGAGTACAGATTCTGAAATAAAACCTTTCTAAATGCTTAGATTTCACACACTGTTCTTTACCATTATTGCTCAGTGAGATAAATTCATAGTTAAAGTTTACACAGCATTTTATAAACCTCTTAAGATATTTTCTATGTCCCAAAATCCCCTGATCTAAGGAAAAAAGGCAAATCATGTAGTTCAGAGGATACAGGAACCTTGTCACCTGAAAACAGACCTGAAACACACCTTGGTTAGAGTCGTGCCTCTGACACCAACACAGGGACTGTTTCAGAGGGAAGCCACAGGTGGCTGCTTTGAGCCCTGATGGGTGATGTTCTAAATCCTTGAATCTTCCTTGGGATGGAGGAGATAGAGGGAAGGGTAGGCTTGAAGCCCACAGGAACCCTGTGTAGGGGAAGGGTCCCCCATCTGAGGAAGTGGGTGGGAGGGGGATGAGCTGCAGACACCAAGATTTTCTACTGATTACATGTGGACACTGCAGGAAGGACATAAATTTATCAGCACAGGTAACACTGGGATTCTTTTGTAAACTCAGATCAGACTTTCTGGTGCCCACTTCATGATGTGTCCTCCATACAGCACAATACTTTCCCCTTGGATATGAAACCAAAATGAAGTCTTGCACTTGGTCCTGCTCTCAGAATCACTTCAGGCTGAGCCTCAGCTGGGGAAACATAATTACTGACATATTTGAAGGGATGAGAATGCTTATGTACTTTGGCAGATGAGAGTGACAGTGCTCAGCACCAGCCAAAATTGAGTGCTTGAATGAACTTACCTTTGTGGCAGGGCTTTCTTAAGCTTAACCCCCAAAGTTTTCTCAGAGGCACATAATTACATATTTTTACCTTGTGGAAATACTTATGCAGGTTTACCATGGGGAGTCGTAATGTCCTGGGTTTTGTGTCTTGTACCCTCTTAAAAAGAAACAGTTTGACTTTGAAAATATTTCAGAATGTTCACATCAAATTCTCCTTCCTTTGAGAATGGTTGCCAGGTAGGGCTGCAAAGGCTTTTACACAGGTGTGTAAAGAGGAAATGTCAAGTAAACTTTTTTTTTTTTTTTTTTTTTTTTTTTTTTAGAAAAAGGTTTTCCTGTATTTTTTTTTCCTGCTGGGTTTTATCCTGGAAAGCAATGACAAAAACTAAAAGCTTTTCATGGCTGAGTTCCCATTTCCATTTGTAATTGCAAGGTCAGAGGAAGATGGAGCAGAAAAGTTTTAAACCAGAACCATATGGAAAAGAGAATTTCTATACTAATGGATGTGTTAATTCCTCAATACTTGCTTGCACATCAGAATTAAACAAGCTTGTGTTTTAAAATTTCAGAAGTCCTGCAGAAAGCTGTTTCAAAAATTCTGGAAAGGATCTTTTTGTCATGGTTTCTGTGAAAGCAAACAGAAATGCTCTTTGGAAGCGTCAATATTGCAAAATACTGATTAATGAGGAAGTACCTAATTTTCCAAATCTCCAACAGAAAATATAAATTATTCTTATATTCCCTAGAAGGAACTCTCTTCTGTTGAGTCCTCTGCCAGCCTCCCCCATTTTCCTTTCTTCAAAGTGTAATTGAAGGAATAAGGTTAATTGAAAATTAGTGATCAGCTCCAGTTATTACAGATCACACACACCAAATCACTGCAGCTCCAGGGAGCAGAGGGCCTGGGGGCTGTGTCCTTCTCAGGTGCTTCTGGACTCTACAGACAGCTTCCATCCCACAGTGCCAGTAGAACTTCATGGGGGATAAGTGTTTTAAACTTGAGCTCTTCTTTGCTTTTTATTTTGCCTCCAATAAGTCAGTGGGAGTTTTACAATGTGTGTAAATGTGAGCACCTCTCACTTAACCAGAATTATTTTACAGCAGCTCATTATTTCTTTCATTCTAAAATATATAAAAAGGGCATTTCCCCCCAATTAGGATATTGTTGTGTGATCCTCTGAAGAGGCAGTAGAAATTTTCTTTTCTATGACTGTGTTTATGAACAGAATAATTGATATTTATGTAGCTCTCAGCAGACTGTGCAGTTCCTCCTCTGTGGCATAAAGGACTTTATATTGGTCATTATAAAGCACACTGGATCTGTGCTTTCTCTAGGAGTCATAACTGCTGTGGAACATCTGAATCACTGTTGCAGAGGGTTTATCACTGGTGACAACTGGATGATTGATCCAAAACTAATTCATTAAAAATTAATTTGATGTCTTTCGCAATGTTGGCTCCAGTGCTGCTTTCTCTGAAGTCCTTCTTCCTTTGAAGTTTTGTCACTGTCTTCTTCAATATCAAGATCAAACACTTCTTCTGCATAAGTGTTACCATTCAGGGCAGCTCTGTGTGTGACCTGTTCCCTTGATCAAGATTTTCTGGTGACCTATGCAATCAGTCTGTGTCTGTTGTGCTGCCGAACATCCAGAGCTCAGCCACACAGCCCGGAAGGTTTTGCTGTGGTTTTTCTTTATATTTTTTTCTTCATTTTGAGAGTTTGGCATTTTTTATTCTTTTTTCACACCCTGAAATGATTAGAGAAGTTGGAGTTAATAAGCTGAACATAGCTAGAATGGATTTTATACTTTGCATCCTTTATTCTTATTCTGTGCCATCACAACCTCCCAAGAAAAGCCCCAAGTGTCTTGATTGCAGTTGACAAAATATATATCGTTTTTATTTCTCCTTGGGTTCCAAAAGCAATAAAAATTAGCAATCTGATTTTCTTCATAGCCTTTTCTCCTTATCACAGAGATCAAGTTCACATTTATCAGACTCCCTCCAAGTCATCAGTGTTGCTCTGCTGTTTTGCAATTTCATCAATTTATGACAGAACATTTAAATTAGTGTGATTGTTTCTTCAATTTTTCCTTTCTCTGAAAGGATTCCTCTTTTGGATAGTTCTTATTATTGCTGCTATTATTCTGCAGGTCTCTTTTCAATTACCTTCTCTGATGAGGGAGCTCATCACCAGTAAATATGAAAAATACAGAAGATAGAGCTGTAGGTGGTAGTAGGAACAAGGAGAATAAATATGGCAGCTCTGCAAGTTATGCAAGGCTAGGATTACATTCTCTAATTTTTGTAGATGCATTTTTTTAAAAAAATCACAGTTTTAAGGAGCTTGAGGATCTGAGAGTTGGAAAATTTCATCCTAGATGCTTTGTCCAAGGTCACAGGTAAAGAGCTTTTGCAAGAGCTGGAACTAAACATCTTGAGACCTGTTTAGGTGCAGGATTATGAGCCTTTTGTTTATGTCCTCTCCTGTGGTCATTGCAGCATCACACACTCCCCTCAGTGACATTCAGCTAATGGAAAAATTGTCATCTAAAATGCTGAGGATATTGCTTTGTCTCTTATATTTCAAACATCCCAATCTAAAAAGCTAAAGAAAAAGATGTCTTCAGCTCCTCATTTATCATTTCTACTCTCACAGGATCTGCTGCTGCAGAATTTGTTTCCAAAGTGAGTTAAGGGAAAAACTCTCCGAATTGCTAAACTTTTCTGTTTTGTGTCTTATTAGTTGCAATTAAACACATGAATTGCTTAGATGTCTGTTATTCATGAGAGATTGACATAAAGTGTCATTTTAAAGTGCTTCAAATTTAGTGACATTTTCCCCCTTTCAGGAATATGATGCCAACATAGGAGGAACTTGCCAAAAATGCTTTCTGGGTGGGGTAATAAATCGATGTAGCAAACATCAGCTCAAGTGGTATTAAAGGGAAAAGACTCTGTGGAGATTTGCCATAGGTAGGTGTTTTCTCCTCCTTGTGGATGCTTTGTTTCTACAGCTCTCATATTTCACTGCCAGCATATTATAACCTGAATTATTTTGTGACAATAAAACCAACAGTCATACTCATTGCCTCCAAATACTTCACAAATTACTCAATGTATTTTGCCATTTCCTTGGAAAATCAGTTCCATGTCTCTATTTTAGCTCTGGTGAGCACAAGGACCACTGTTTAGAAAAGTGCTGCTGTGCCAGGATAATCTGTGGCCAAGTGGGATCAGCGCCTGTCAAAACTACAGTGTCTTCCCTGCCTTAAGTTTTATTTATGAGCACACCTAGCAAGGAAATGCAAGTATTTCTTGGTCTTTGAGGAAAAAGATGTGATGAAAACAAAATATGGTTACTAGTTTGTAAATCTATGGTTAAAACAGATACAGAGAAATGCACCTTCAAGGCTTGTTTGGGTTTTTTTTTTTGTGTTTTTTTTTTTTTTTTTTTTTTTTGCTGGTTTTAATTTTGTTTTGTTTGTTTGTTTGTTTGTTTGTTTGTTTGTTTTTAATAGCAAGAAGTAATTTCCTCTGGGTTAGCACATAGTGACTCATGCCAGTTCCTGCAGCAATGGCACACAATAAATTACACAACTAGCACCTGACATTTCTTGTCACCTGAAGAACCAGGTTACAGATTGCAAGATTTGCCAAGATAGTCTTGGCACAATTCTTTGTAAATATGCACACTCATACTTTTTTAGCTTCCACCAGGCACTGAAATTATTTGCCATAGTTTTCAGGCAAATAAAGAAGCTAAAGGGAGTTTTGAGAAATGCTTTTTGCATCCTTGGGGTCCTCTACAAATGTTAGGCAAGTGTCAAAGCTGTACACAACACCTTAAGTATGAACCCATTCTCATTAGGCTTGGGCAGCTCCTCTGCTTTCACACTGAACACCTTCTCTGTCCAAGTACAGATTCTGCCAGGAATATCAGCTGAAGGAAGTAATTTTCTTTCCAACCAACTAAACTCTCTTATCAGCTTCCTTTTTATTTAATCTGTGCAAAGCAAGGAGCAAGACCTACATATTTGAGTGAATACTCCAGCAAATAGCTACCTATTTGCTTTTATACCCTCCTCTCCATACCCTGAAGTGCAGCCAGAACTCCAAACAATAAACTACAACCTCTAGTTAAATTCCAAGCACAACAGTAAACAATATTTACATTGTGGATTTAGGGTTGAAGAAGTGAAATATTTGGGCAGAGAACCTAGAGTTTTCCATCAGGCTACACTTGTGTCCAGGAGAGGACAGCAGCTCCCAATGCTGCAGAACACCTGGCTGTGTTGAGCAGCATGTAACAAGATCATAGGCACAGGCAGAGCTTTGACAGAGCAGAAAGTGGAGATTTTCTTCTAGAAATAGAAGATGGAGCATTTTCAGGTCCACCCTGAGGGCTCCATTGTCCTGGGCATCCCCTCAGACCTGCAGTGAAGGCTGCCAAGCTGGGCAGACCTCTTTTCTCCAGCCGTTTCTTTGGTTGTGATGAAATCTGCTTTTGTGGGCATCTGTTTACACTGTAATCAAAATACTTGTTTTGAAATGTTTGTTTTCATTTGGGTGGGCTGTAAAAGCCTCCTGTTTTTCCTCTGCTTCTGAATGGAAAATGAGGCTTCAAAGTGACAAACTGAAGCTGTTAAAATAAAATATTCCATCATGTTAGAAAGTATTTGTTTGTGAAACTTGAAAACAAAACTCCAATATATCTGAAATCCTTTATTTTTTTTCCCCAGAAGAAACTAAAGTCTACAACCCAACAAACAAACAAACAAACCCCACAAAAACCAAAAAACCCCCAAACCAACAACAATCCTTTTATGGAAATTAGATATGAATCTACTGGAAGTTTCACTTGCATAAAGCTGCACGCTTCATTCCCACTGAAATTCCTTTCTTCATTCACTTTGGTGGTTAAAAGGAAAAAAATAAAATAGCCCTCTCCCTGTTCAAGGAGACAAGCAGAATGGAATGACAGCAGTGTCACTTGCAGGCTGGGCCAGGGACATAGGAAGTGCCAGCACACTACCAGTCTCTTTTGCTTTTCTCATTGGACCTTGCTAATGGGATTTTAACCCATGGGTTGAGGGTGCCAGAGAAGTCTTTGAAATAAAAGCAGCCTGATTTAAAAAAAAACCCCAACGTTGGTCTTTCAATGACTACAGGAGAACTTCACTAAACTGAAAGAATGGACATGTTAATGTAAGTGTTTAGGCAGCTGAGGCTAGGTTACTTTATCTATGAGGCACAATTTCTGATGGTAATACACAATAATTCCCTTATAAGCAGTGATGCAAGTGTATTTTGGAAAAGTAGGCAGTCTCCTAGAAAAGAATATATTTTCACATATGCTAAAAAGAGTATTATGTGCTCTGTGTGTACAGATCCTGTTGGATCAGTACTATCCAAGCAAATTCTTGTAGAAACTTGACCTGAGGCAGTTGTGTTATAATGTTCCTTTTACAGCCAGATTTAACAGTTATCTCTTGTTTTCCTTAATTGTATTAGTTAATTGCTTTTCAAATCAAAATGAATAGAGGCAGAGCTCCTGTGAGACTCTGGGAGTGTGCTGGGAGCATGTTGTGTTACATCTGCTCACTTCACTTTGAATTGCATCAGATTTTGGAGAGTAACAGACTGTTAATGGGTGCTGTCATACTTTGATGCAACCATATCTCTACATTCTGAATTTTCAGCCCTAAATTTGACCCCACTGGACCCATGAGAAGAGTTTTAGTTCCCTGTAAGGGATTTCTTTTAAACCAATGCCAATGCACTTTGAAAGAGTTCTTTCAGACTGCACTACTACATAGATGTCATTGGACAAGACTTTATTGTCAGTATCATAGGCTTGTCCCAAAGATGCCAAAGTCAATGGTATATTAATCCATTTATTTGCAAGTACAGATCCCTGAGTGCTACTGAAAGACCCAGCTTTCATCCCTGAATTCCAAAACAGCATCACTAATAAACAGCATAATCATGTATGTGATCACAGTGTGTAGGAACAACCCAAAGACTTAATGAGACACAAGAGGCTTTAGAAGAAATCTCAGTGAAGGGAAAGGGCTAGAACAGTGAATGTGGAATTAAAACAGAGGGAGAAACAGGAAAAAATGGGCACATAAGGCGGGAGTGAAGATAAAAGTGACATGAGGTAAAGTTCTGTCTGTTCCACAGGAAAAGAGAGACAGCAGATGGTTCACAGCTATTGCAGCTACTGCAACTGTTCCTGCAAGCAGGAGTCATGTTGGCAAAGTTGCTTCTAAGATCTTGGGTGAGGAGTGATGGAACAAGAAGGAAGATGGCAGGAAAGGATCCCAGGATCCTTTAGTTCCCCAGGTAGGGAAAGGTCTCTTCTGCCTTTAAGGCTGTTAGTCATAGTAAGGCTGTAGTAATGATACTGTGCCCATTTGCAGTGCCCTGAGAAATCTCTGCTCTCTGAAGATGTGCATGGATACAAGAGAATACAAGCTGAAAACTGAAACCCTAAATTGCATTTACAAAGTGAATTATCTACTTTAGGGAAGTGAAAGCTATCCCTGGATCAATCCATTCTGGAGAATATTGACCTACATGTGTAGATCTCCAGGGTGAGATATTTGGTTTCAGCAGAGAGATGTTCATTCACCCTGAAAGTCCTGCTAGAAATTTCCAAAGTATTAAACTTGCATCTGATACTTATGCAGTGAACCAAATTCTTGCCTTCAGCAAAATTAATTTCATATTGGAGTTAGCCAGCGGAGTTGCTCACAACCCCAGCTAATGGAAGTGAGAGGCACATCTAATCTAGAATCTCATGTGGAAACTGGCAATATAGATTGAGACATTATTTAGAAATATTTCATAGTCAATACTGTGACTTCAAAGCTCAATGTGATCTCAAGTCTCCTGGTGTGGATACATGACATTTATTAATAGAGGTGCTGAAGGACTGGCATCCAGTTGATGTCATCAGACAAATTACTTCTCCATTACCTATTGATTACTGTTCTGCCTGGCAAAAAGTATGTACTTCCTTCTCATACCAATGGGAAACAGGAAAATTCAATAGCTAACCACTTTAGGTAATTATCCTGTTCTTGAAATGCTTTAACTATGGACAAATAGAAGCTGTGGGTTTTCCTACACCTAGAAATCTGTTTTCTTGGCAAAATAATCCAAGAGAACAGATTGCTTTTAGGTTCCTCACATTTCTCTAATTCTTTCCCACTAGATGACAGGTTCAACTCATGCTCCAGTCCTCATTTTCCACCAGTGGGACACAGTTAGTCAAAGATTACTTTATTATATTTGATCCACAAGATAAAAGGGAATCATCAGTAGGGTTTATTAAAAAATTTGGATCCAACAGGTTTCCACAAAAAAAAAAAAAAAAAAAAAATCAAAGTTATTTAGATAGAAATGCATTATTTTTCACAAAAAGAATTTGCCAGGTTTCACAAAATAGGATGGGAGAAAATCCAAGTCATTTTTTTCTCATTTTATTTTGATAGGAACCCCACCCCCTTTCCTTCTGACTCTATTGTCCAGACTCATTTTGTCTAGACTGCTCCATCCCATGCCAATATGTATTTTTACAGCATTGCAAAGGCATCACAGAAATTGATAGATTATTTCCTTATCTCTGCAAAACATTTTGGCACTGCTTAAATGGAAGACTTCTGTAGACAAAATCAAACAACAGATTCCTGTGTATGAAAAGACTTTGTGATTCTTTTTTTTTTCCCTTCTTTTCATGAAACTACCTAATAGGACCACAGATGCTATGGTGTATTCTGGTCACAGAATAGTAAGATCTATTTCCTAGTCATGGTTGAGATTGTAGTTAGAAGATCCAGACTGGTTTGTGTTCTCAAAGAGCTGATTTTTTCATGTGGAGAAAACCCCCCCACAACTCTTCCTGCTGTGAAATAAACCTGCTGTGGTTGCATCTCTGCAGAGGTGTTGTGGAGCTGACTGTTTATAGACCTTCCAGTAGCTTTTGAGATGGGATAGACACAGCACTGAGACTGGAGAGCTAAAGGGGAATTCATCAAGATGGGAATGTGATGGATAAGTTTTCAGAGTGAGGCCCATGGAAGAAAGGATATAAAACCATCAAGTGCCCTTAGAATGGGGATGAAAGAAATCTCTCTCTACTGACACCAGCCAAAAAGGGATTTGTCTTGTTCAGGTCTCCTAACTCACTGCTAAAGAATCAAGAAAATTCACCAGGCAATTGTGACTAAACTAAGATGTTCCAATCCTGCTGTGAACCACAAGGAGGGTGATTTGGGATGAGCACACTGAAATTCATGAGAAATGTGAGCACAGATAGCCTCTTGGTGGCAGATTTCAGCTCAGGAGACCAGTATTATTAGCATTTTAGTCCTTCCAAATACCTCTTTAGGAGTAAGGATGTGAAGAGTCATTGCTTTTGGAGCTAAGGAACAGCTCCCCAAGAAAAGACAGAAACTCCCATGTAGCTCAGCAGTACTGCCACCATGCCAGGGGTGCTCTACAGCTCTGTGCAAGAGCAGGCAGGCTATTCTTTTAAGATCTCTAAAAATTGCATGGAAAAGACTTTCACAAACCCTGCCCTGATTTACATCCCTCATGACTTTGAAGTTTCAGCCATCTTCCACAGATAGTAAATCAGAAAAGGGTTTGTCTCACTGGCTGTTTGATCTGTTTGTAGTTGTTTAGCAGCTCTCTAGATTGGCACACCATGGCCAGGGAACTTCAGGAGCCCTTGTGACTTCTTGCAGAACATGAAGTAATTAACAAATAGTCTTTCTTTAATCTTTAATTCTCAAGGGCAAAGTGGTTACCTTCTGGAAAAACGGTGAGCAAGACGGATTTCATCAGTAAAAAAATAAAAAGAAAAATGCAACGTCTGCAGGCTTTGTTTTCTAGATTTCTTGTAACTACAGCTGGGAGAAAGTTGAAACCTTGCACTACAACATTTCAAATAAATAAATAAATAAATAAATAAATAAATAAATAAATAAAAATATTAAAAACCCAACTACTCAAATCTATTGTTAACATTCACTTCACAGAGAGCATCTCAGTGTCCCTGTTTGTCCTAAAGCATTCCTCTTTCTCAGACAACAATGATTCCATGTCCAGCTCCTGTTTTGGTGTTTCCCAAAACAAAGAGAAGAAACACATCACCAGCCTGCAAGGAACATCTTGGTTATTTTGTAGTCTCTGCTATGAAATCTTCACATGGATATCTGAACATTGCCATTATTTGTCAGGATTATGAGTGGGAAAATAGGACCACCCATTAAAATCTGAATGAACTTCGAATAGGAGCCAACACAGAGAGCCGGAATTCATTCCTTGTGGACAGCATTGGTTTCTGTGTGAGAAGAGGGTGAATGGGCAGTTGCAGAGGCCATTGTGTTTGACAGGGTTGTGCTTTCTCCTTTTGTGAGTAGAATCAGGATGTTCTTGCGCTGCTGCCTCCAACCCTTTTGAATAGGGTGATTTTCCTCAGCTAAAAGGACTTAAGTCTTGGCCCTTTCTCGTTTGCACAGTGAGCTCTAAATGTCCCTACTGCATTCACGTACAATTGTCAATAATAAGGAATAATATATTTATCTATATCTGTTCTTGGGAGTTACTCATAACTCCCAGTGCTGAGTGAGGTAGCACTCAGGCTGTCTTTCAGAAGACAAATAAATGAACAGACATTAGCTTTTTATTACTTCTGTGATATATGTAAGTGCTTTTGGTAAGTGACTGCTTCAGTTTTAACAGCTGAAAGTTAAGCAACCTTAAAAGAGAGTGCAGTTCTGTGTTCACTGAGGTAGAAAGGATAACTTTTCTGGCATGATGGAGGTTTTTGAATGTTATTACATGCTCTGTGACCAAGTGGGGTTTTAAGATTACAGTTCCAGAACTGAAACCTATTGAGTGATACATCAGGGACTTGAGAATGAAACATAAGCCATGGGTAGGTCTGATATCAAGGATGAGGCATGTAAGGCATGTTGTAATCAGTGTCCAAAGCTGGGGGGAGAGTACCTGGGACAGGTGACTTGAACAGTATTCCATACCATAGAATGCATGTCCAGGATATAAACTGGGGAAATTTCCTGGAAGCAGGGACTGACACGGGTTCAGGAAGGGGGATCTGGCATCAGTCAGTGGGTGGTGAGCAACTGCATTGTTGATTGTTGCAGCACTTTTTTTTTTTTTTTTTTTTTTTGGGGGGGGGGGTGGTGTTTTCTTTCCCTTTTTATTATCATCATTACTATTATTATTATTTGCCACTGTTTTTGTATTTTACTTTGTTTTCAATTATTAAACTGTTCTTACCTTACAAGTTGTACTTTTGATTCTCCTCCTCATTCCGTGGGGGCGGAGAGGGAAGAGAGCAGGGTTGAGTGAATTCCTTCATGGTGCTTAATTTCTCTAATTCCAGCTGAGTTTTAGCCACAGTACTGG
Source organism: Cettia cetti (assembly GCA_013401135.1). Taxonomy (NCBI): domain Eukaryota; kingdom Metazoa; phylum Chordata; class Aves; order Passeriformes; family Sylviidae; genus Cettia; species Cettia cetti. The sequence goes on along the minus strand of VZUI01043563.1, from coordinate 27,547 downwards.
TCCATCACTTCCCAGTGCTGTTGGTTTTGTCAGTGTGATGACACCCACAGGCTGATGATTCCCAGTTTTTACTGTTCCTCTTTGGATAGGGTACATTCAACAGCCATTCCTGCCCTTGTTTAACAGCACTTTCTGCAGATGACTTCCTTGCATTAACATCTTGCCTTTGTTCAGCTGTCAAAAGTAATTCATGCAACAGTGTGAAACATATTTGAGGCAAATAATAGCACAATAATGAATATAAACTGTGTAGCAGCACAATGCAGAAGAAACAAAAAGGGAAGGAGATGAAAGAATTAATAACTACAACTACTGGAAACAGATTCTCTTTTTAAAGGTATACACAGAGTGATAAATATCAGCCTAAAAAGCAAAAGTGTGTGCAGGCTAGAAACAAGGTGTAGACAAGCAGAACACAGTCTTCCCTTAAAGCAGCAGAGAAATAATCAGAAAATGTCTGGCAAGAGAAACTAAGTCATCTCTAAAGACTGCCAAAAAAATAATACATTATACATTTGACTGCCTGCATTGCTTTTTGCATACCCAGAGCTTTTGGTTGTGTCAGAGGGAGATCTGGCAAAGCCAAAGAGAAAGCCCTGAGCAGGAATCTAACAGATATTTTGCTTCTCTTACATTCTTCTCTCCCTTACATAGGCTTATATGATTTCATCCCCTTGTAAATTATCCCATTATAATCACTGTAACACCTGAAATATGATCTCAAATGAACTGAACTGCATAATGTTACATCTGAGCTTATTTATTTGGAGAAGCACTGCAGGCTTGGTTGAATCTTTGGGAGATTAATTTCTAGTTTGTTTTTTTATTTTTTACTCAAATATAAAATATATATAGTGTTCATTTTGCAAAAGAGAAGAGCTGAAGATTTCTGACACTCCATGAAAAGGAATTTCACATGATGAAGACTTGACTTAAGCACATTTATGCAAGTCCTTAAATCCTTCATTGTTTAAATGTTCACTTAGGTTTGTGCACAATACAAAGGTTGTTTTTCCAGCCCATTGACCACAAGGTCTAGTAAATGGGTTTACCTAGGAGTTTTTCCAGGTGGTACAAAAGTACATTTTATTGTGCAAAGTTTCTACTTGATATATATATATATATATATTTATTATTATTTGAATAAGAAGTTAATACAAGTCAGGAGGAGGAGTAAAGGTGGGAACATCAGAATTCATGCAAGGGAGAGATTTTCCAGGTTGTCATGACCCAGAACAATGATATGCCCACATCCAAATCCATCAGGGAAAGAGGGGAGATAGCTCAGACCCTGTTTCATTACTTTCCAGCAATTAGTAGGTACCCTGGCCTTTGCCAGTCACATTGGTGGTGATGTTGAGGGCAAGCATGAGAAGAGCAAATCCCATCAGGCTGCTGAAAAACAAATACTTTGAATACAAATAACTTGAAAAACAAATACTTTTTCCCCCATAAAAGTTTAAGTAACATGGAAGATTCTCCAAAGGATGTGGTCCATTTTGATTACAGAGGATTTTTAAATCATTGTATTTTAAGTGAATTGAAGTGGTTTTGATCCAAGAACTCACATAGAAAAACAAAGCAAAATCCCTTTTTTTTTTTTTTTTTTTTTTTTGCTGTCCACGGACATCATGTTTATGCCATGTTAACCCCTTGATTTAGGACTCCTCATGGATATCTCAGGGAACAGGAAAGATTAATTTTCCTTATTTTTAAGCCAAAATTTGGCAGCTAGGAGGGAAGAACAATGGAGAATTGTTAAGGTTAGCCATGTCATAAGGAAGATGTACTGGATGTGGCATCAGGGTTTTTAGCCCCTGTTGTGATTTTTCTGCATGGAGGTTCCAGAAGGGACTTTTCTTTTAGGTTTGTTTGTGTAAGAGTAGGAAACTGGATCAGTTTTCTCTGTAGCATGTGCTGCATTTCCTTTCCTGTGGTACACAGGACAAAGTGTCTAGCAAAGGAGAAAAGGTACTTCCCAAATCCTCTGCTAGAGGAGGCACCCCAAGCAGGGAGGAAGCAGCCACACTCCAGTGCACATTTCTGATGTGTCACATTACTTGTGTGTGTTTGGGTTTCCCACTCTGTGTCCCTGGTCAGCACAGGTGGAGGGAAGGGTTGCAGGGTGAGGGCAGATATTCTTTGAGCCAGCTCCCCCCAAAAAAATCAGTGTGTCATATAGAAAAAGTGGTTTACCTTCCCCACCCCTCCAATGTTGTCTTTTGTAAAATTGGACCTGAATCCACAGATTTGTGTGGGGAAAGGGAAGTGCTGTCCAGTATTTCATTTGTGTTTTCCTGACACACAGAGCCATGCAGAAACAAGAAGTTCTGTCTCTTTTTAGAAGAAGGTGAAAATAATTTTCCACTAAACCATGCCTTTTGCATCTAAAATAATTGCATGTATTTTGTCTCTGTCTAAGACAATATGCAGGCTAGCTATTAAAAAGCATTTTTACATGTCAATATTTAGTAGGTTTTGTAAAGTACCTTGATGGCTATTTGTCTTTCATTTCAATGCATGTCAGGTGATTTAGAAAATTCTGCTAACTACCTCTCTTACCTTTCTATAAATATCTTAAAAATCCCTGACCTGCATGACCCAGATAAAAGCAGACAGCACAGTAGCAATTTGTATGCTTTGTGGATGGTGAATGATCCACATGGATTGTCTGGCTCCTCTCCACACCAGTGTCTCCTTCCATGGTGGCCCTGAGAAGGGCATAACTTTCTAAAGTTAATTCAAGTTACAGGCATGAGTAAGGAAGTGGAACTGCTCAAAGAGAGAGGACAGACTTGTCTGGCAAGCAGGAGGAGCCTCCTGGCATTGTGGAAGTAACTTTGGGAAATAATCACACAGGGAACAGTTCTTGACATCTTCTGGGTCACTTTAACCACAACTGGAAACAAGCAGGGTAAATCTGAGTTATTCTGGAAAACACTGGGAGTGGCTATTTATTGTCCACATGTCCTGCTCTTGTCTCAGACACACTGCTAAAATTCAGACCAGATATTTTTTTGCATGTGAATTTGCTGAAGTGTCAAACAGTTTCTAACATATCATTTGAGGATGCTCAGATAATCTAGAGGCTGTCACCACAGTGGGATCACATCCTGCTGCAGAGGGAAAAAGTTTCCATGCTTCCTCCATGTCCAGTTCTGTTCCACTCTTTGAGACTATCTTAGAAAATAAAAGTTTGGGAGTTCTTGGACTTTTGGGAATTGTGGAATTTGGGAACTCAGATTACAAAATCCCCCTTGAATTTTTTAAGCTTGGGGGACTCTTTCCTTTGCTATTAGATGTTTTTGGCAAGAGTGATAGAAAATATCCTGTGACCTATCAAAAGATAGGAAATATCCTGTGGAGAACTGAAAGGGAAGTTGCATTAAGAAAACTTTTTTTGAGAAGCATCTCCAGTGAAGATGCTTTATTCAATGTTGCTTGAAAAACAAAATATCCATTTCTCTCAAACTCTTGTTCCTTTTTACCAAAAAGCTGCACTTGGGCACTGCCACTAAGTCAGAAGGTTGCTGTCAGGCATTATTAACATTTACATGCCCTTGAATGATTCAGGGCATGTTTCCTTGGTATTGTGGTGGTTTTATTCTTGTTTGATGTCCTACCTTGTAAAATTGGTGAGAGCATCCTGGAAAATGGTGAATGCTTTGCTTTCCTTTTAATTCCTGCCTTCTGTTGTCAGAAGCTATATTCTTGCAAACTAAATTCCTCAGTACACAACTGGAGATCTTTTGCCTCTTCATGTTCTTTTTATTCTCTTTTTTATTCTTCTACACTGCCAGCTCATGACTTGGTCTTTGATAATTGTTCCCTTCAGCACATCTTTTTGCAGATTCTCTTGAGGTTCAAACTTTTCAAAGAAGACCACTAAACTTTCACTGAACATGCACCAAACTGTATAGCAGTATAAAATTGTTCCTAGCTATTTTCTAGTTGTTTTGGAGAGAAAAACTGTGAAAGAAAAAGAGGGAAAGAGAATAAAGGAAAAAAAAAAATGTTCCATAGGTATGGCTCAGGATGTCGGAAGTGTTCTAGAAATCTTTATGAGGGGGATAATAGGAAAATACAACTGGTTGAACAGGTAAAGATATGTTCTACAAACCACTTATAACCCCAGGTATTAGACACCTGGCCCTCCCCACCAGATTATCCCCACAGGGGTCAGTTTGTATTAATAACCCTCAGTAGATTCTCTGCTGAGGTACAGTGCCTGGAGGAGAGAGTGGATAACACTGCTGCTTTGTGCCCAGAGTAATTCAAGCAGGTTTGTGTGATTCTCCTGGAGCAGAAGGAAAAGGGTCCAAGAGATTGTAGAGCATTAGGAACACCTCTCAGCAAATTAATTCCTACTTGGAATTCTCTATATAGCCCTAAAAATATAGATTTTCATAGGCTTGAAGGGTGGGTACAAATACCAACAGAGGAGCCCTTGTGTTTCACACAGGGGAAAATCAGTTCTGCATGCAGCTTCACAGATGAGTCTGCATTGGCTTCTGGTAGAATGGGAGAGTGCAGCAGGGCTTTTATTTTGGTGCTGTAATAAAATATCTACAACAAACTCTTATGTAAATATCAGTGTTCTGTTTCCATCAGAAATGCTCAACATACCTTACTTCAAACGATAAGATTTTTTACCAGGTAGACTAGGTCAGTTAAGTTTTGCCAATAAATACTGCATCTAATATCACATCTATTTTTAGTGAAGTTAAAATTATTATTTTAGTGCATTATTAGTTGTTAATTTTCACCTAAATGTGTCATATGAAAATAAAACTTTTAGCATCCAAACAAAGATGTGAAGAAACACAATTTCACCTGCAAAAATCAGAATAACAGAATAGGGCCACACACTTGCTGATCCCCTCACAGACAATGTCACAGCAAAGGGCCACGTCCTGCACTTGGTGCCACCAGTGTAACTTGCAACAAGAGCACTCTCTATGAGCATTTCCATTATGTTCTGGTTATAAAATAGAACAGTGCATATGATAATCTAGGAAGAATTCCCATGTGCTTGAGTACAGGAAACCAGTTCATGGAACAGAATGAATTGATGAGAAATGTGGATGGCAAAGGCAAATGTGGCTTCTCAGTGGCTTAAACAAAGGCTACCATGGAGAGGGAGAGTCTCTTTCCTTTCTGCTACCTTCACCTGCATGGTTCTTCTCCTCCTCTTCATGGTGTAATAATTTCACTGATTGAGTGAAATTTTCAACCAGCTCAGATGGCTTGTGACACTTAATTTGACATTACCAACCCAGCAGAACTGTGGCACATCTTCCAGCTCCACATACACGCTTTCATTACACCATGATGAAGGACCAGCAGAAGAGGCAGATACTCACTGGCCTCTTCTCCTTCACAGAAACCTAAATCTGTGTCCCAGAAGGGGCCCCAACACGCTGTGGTAGATCCCCATGTGGACATCAGGGCTGCAGAACCCTGACGGGGTGTTCAGGGCGTTTACCCCTCAGGCAGATGCACAGAGGAGGAATGCCTGGGTTTGTAAAATGTGTTACACAAAGTCTGTGGCAGAGCTGGAGATAATTCTCTTAAATACCAGTCAATAGTATCAGACACAGGGTCTTGAGATATCTTTAGCTATTATCACTGAACTGAACTCTGTCTGAAACAGGCAGGATTGATGTGGCTGTGATGACTTCCATGCCAGTGAGGCAGCTTGGCCAGAGATCAAACTAGCCAATGGAACATCAATGTCGATAAGTCACTGTTTCCAGATGCCAATGTCTTTTAACATTCCTACCACAAGAGTGATACTGGGATGTGTTTTCTATTATCTAATTGTGTGAAGCTCACCCTCATTTAGCATTATTTCGAAGTTTAATATAGTTTGTCTTCTTTTTTAGGGCATAGAACCCACAAATCAATATGTATTGAGTTAAACAACTGCAATGAGATAGTTAATTCTCATCCACCATGCTTTGAGAACTATCTGCATTGACTGGAGAAGGCAGAATTGCCTCCTTACACTAAGCAAGGAAAAAACTCACTAATGATATTGCCAAGTACTAGCCCTACGTTATTTAAGTTGGAATTTTTGCTGAATTAAACTATCAGTTCTTCCACATTGAATGATGAATTTGCCAAGCAAGCTCATAGGTATGCATTTGAAGTTTCTATCTGCACTGTATGTTTTATACTCTATGGCCAATTTCAAACACATTAAAGGTAAAAGTGGCACAATCTGACTTAAACTGACACCCAGGTGCTTTCTCTGACGTATAAATCACATTTTTTTTGCATTTCAGTAAGAAGCCTCTATATAAACCTGGTGCCACCAGTGAAAGAAATTTACTGAAGGGTATTTGGCAAATAGACAACACCATTATCCCATCTTTGCAGCTCATTTTTACACGTAGACTTTAGCAGCTGGTGGCAAGTGGTTATCCTACCTGTAACAGTGTGAAAGGGTTTAGCTGTATAAAGCACTAGCTGTCAATGTCATTTTTCTTCACAAAACTCAAAATACTTAGCATATTTCTTCAAACCCTGGTGTTTAAGTCTCTGGTTCATGCACAGCTCTTCTCTATCTCTGATTGAGTGTAAACACATTAATGGCTTTATGATTAATGAGAAAAGCCTGGAAATGTCATTATTCACAACTTAGAGCTTAGAAGATAAACAGTAATAATCCCAAAGCAATTGGCTTAAAATTAGTAAAGTTATATGTAAATAATTATAAGTTGAAAAATAAAACCCCACACAAACAAAAGCAAATTTCATACTGGCAGTTATGAATGGCCTGGAAAGACATTTTTATGGTTCTCTAAGAGAGTGGGGAAATGTGTTTTTCTCAGGCCCACCTAAACCCAGGTGATTAACATTGCTACAATACACATAGATAATAAATTTTTCTAAGAGCAGTGTTCAGAGCTTCAGCATTGTTTAGTAATGCTGAATAGCAGATGATGCCTCAGGGAGCTTTCAGTCTCTCGGGGATTAAATGGACTCTTGCCCAAAGTCCTGTGAAATTATTACTTTGAGGATGCCTACCAGGCAGTGAGAGATGGGAAATAAATCAAGCCCAACCCTGGTGTAACATCCTGTGACACCCCAGAGCAGTGCCAAGGTGTGATTTGTTTAGCAGTGAAGACATCCAAACCATGGCATGGTCATTCCTGACCTGGGACAGGTCCAGGACCTGCTTTTCCTGCCTTTGGAACCTGCTCCCACTACCAGCACTGATGGAGACATCTGATAGAAGAAGTGTGCGGGGTTTTGTTTCAGCTATTTTAAAGATCCATTCCTTCATTAATTCTTTACAACCCTTTTGATCCAAATTTCCTGTGTTCAGTTTTGCATTCAGTACTTCTGCTCTTTCAGAAAGCAGAGATGAGGAATTACCTCACCAGCTTCTGTTGAGACATCTCAATATTTTCAAGTAACTGCCTTTGCAATCTGATATTTTACTGCCTTTTTTTTTTTTTACAGTCTACAACCAGGCAAAAAGAAATTAGGTTCCTTACATTTGCCACTTTTTCCAGATTTCCTAAATATGTAGTGGTGGGGTATTTCCCACCTTTCTTTGGGTTTATGAAAAAAAAAAAAAAAAAAAAATCATGTTCCTGTGACATGAGACTTCATAGTATTCCTGGGAAACAGCATTTGTGATGGAATCAAACCAAAACTATTTCTAGTTTTTTTCCTCATAATAGTGCTTAGTCAGAGAAGAATGTAATCTTGCTGCTTATTTTTTCCAACATCCCCATATGTCACTATGTTTCTGTCTTTCTCCATTTTTATAGTAGTTCCAAATGAATTTTGTGTGTCTCATATATGACTACAGAACAGTTTTCTGGAGAAAGAACTGTTTCTCCATCATATCATGTTACACTCACATTTATTCAGCCACCTCCCTAGACAGAGGAGCAGCAAATAAAGTCTTTCCAACTCTCTAAATAAATGTCTTTAGTCAGGAAGTTATAAACAATCTTCAAATACTGTTAGTTAAGTTACAGTGACAGCATTAGCACTGTGTGGCTATGGCCATGAATTATTCTATTTTAGTTACTTTTTGTGCTGTAAACAAAAGGTGTGCAAAGACCTTACCAGCCTTACCTCTCATTAAATACTCTTAATACACAACTTTATGTGGACTGTCAATACCTGCAGAAGGACCTTTTCAAGTAGAGGTTTCTCAGTTGATCAAGGCTGTTCTAAATGTTCCTTTTCTTTGTACCTCACTTAATACACAGGTGTTGTGTTTTTTGTTTTCTTTCTTTTTTTTTTGTTTACTTATTTGCTGTTTCATTGTTTCTCTTTTTGTTTTTGTTTTGCTGGGGTTTTTTTAAGCTACAGTTAAATATGATTTAAAAGGGTCAATGAAATCAAATGTTTAATGTTTTGTGCATGTGTATTTTCCTGAATATATTTACCTCCCTCTCATAACCTTTGCATAATTTTGTAATTAAATCCACAAAGTTTGAATGTCTGTCTTGCATTTCTTCTACTTTCGACAGAAAGTTGTTCTCTTTAATGCATCTGGTTTGTGTTTTGTTTGCAGAGAAGATTGTATTTCCTTAAAACTGCAAGACCCTTGAAGTGCTCTTTATCACTCTGCATCTTCAAATTATTGACAGGAATGGAGTTTTTCTAATGGCTGTCTTTTATTATGCACTGTTCTCTTTGGTGTCACATATGACTAAACTCTTCAGGGAGACTTAAAAAGGGATGGCCCACTCATTGTCCTAGATCATAAAGAGCAACTGAAGTGGAAGAAAAATTATCATTAAAGAATTTTCCTGGAGATCTTCCAAGGAAAGCTTCAAGACTGAGCAAATGAGAAAGGCAATCTTCATCAGTTACACCTGATTGTTCAGAGAATTAAGCTTGTTATAGAAATCATAACAAATGCATTTTCTGTCATTGGGAGGTTTGCTGGCAAGGCTAGGGCTGGAGGAAGAACTGTGGGCTGTGCCAAAATTATTAAATTCAGTGATGTTGCAGTTCACACCAAGAAACCATTCATGTTTCCCTTCTGGTGCTGACACTCTCCTCCACCCACAGAAACAGGGAGTGCTGTTTCCAGGGTCCAGGCTGATCCAAGCCCAACCAGCAGTTCTGGTTATGTCACTGATCAACCAAATAATGCAAACCAAGACCTGCCTAAAGGGGACAAAAGCCATTTAGAGACAGTCTTGTCACACTGTGGAGAAGAGAGGGGCAGCTGTGTTGTGCAAGGGGCTATAAACAGAGGTAGGAAAATAGATTTGTGCCTGAATAGCACACAATGATTGCAACTTGTAGTGCTGCTGTAATACAGCTGAACCACAGAAGTATCTGAGCATAGCAAATTCTCACCTTCATGGTTATTATATCTGGTTTGATAAGCAACCATAGCCAAAGACAGAGAGCAGCTTTTTATTCTTGTATCCCGAGTCTGGATAAATCCTGCTGTATTTTGCACCCAAATACAGCTCAAACACTGCAGCTGCATTCTGGGATCAGCTGGCAGAGCTGTGGTGCACCACAGGGTCCCACTAACCCAGGGCTGGAGATATGCAGGGACAGGTTCACACTGTGGCCTGGGATAACCAGAGTTTCCTCTGATAATGCCCTAACTCTGGATGTTAGGGGTGGCAGAGGAAGCCAAAAGAAGGGAGGTTGACACTTCTGATCTCTCTACCACTTCTACAGCCAAATCATCCAAACTCCAAATGGATGAAATCAGAAACAGGAGCATCAGAGATAGATTTCTTTTTTCTGTCTCCCTTTTCTTCTTGTTTTGTTTTGGTGTTTTCCACCAGTCTCTGCAATACTGTTTATGTCTTCTGTCTCCCTGCTATGTGGGTCACAGACAGACTTGTCTGCTCCTAAAAAGTCATCATGTTCTTTTATCTGCCATCAGGACCAGTCAGACCTGCCTGCCCCATCATACCTTGCTCATGACTGTGAATTCTTCCAGCTCATAAAATGTGCCAGAAATCCCATTTTCCTACAAAGCAACATTGTTATAACAGGTATAAAATAACTAGAGGGTAGGCTGTGGAAGCTGCACGTGGATGGGCAGAAGGAGGCTGTACCTCTTTTTTCAATCTCAGTAATTGCTCTGTTTCCCCTAAGGGCAGCTCTCCTAAGCCTGCTTCCCTCTCTGCCTGGAGCTCACCTCTCCTAGGCAGCCCAAGTCTAGTCCTCTGCTTTGCTCCCTCTGAGAATATTGATTGGGATTTTTTTTCCTAATCATCCACTAGAAGGGGAGAGAGAGTGTGGGAGCTGCCTTTTTTTAGGGGATGGACACAGGAAAGTGTGAGTATTGGTGCTTCCAACGGGTGTGCAGATTACTGTAAGGACCAAGGCTACTAGAAATGCCTGCAGTTCTGCTTATTCAATTATTAAATCAGAGCTCTCCGCTTTTAAAAATACTTTAATGTGCTTGGAGGAGAAAGATACTTAATTTGCACATTAGCTAGAACAAAAGCTTTTGTTCTGAGTTGATTAAATGCATTGCAACTGCTCCCACATCTTTCTCCAGGCAAGCACTCAGAATTTATATACTGAAACACATCAGCACCGGGGATGACTGCGCACAAGAAGATGGGGATAGAGAGGATTTTGCTGCCTGTGTGTCTGGTTCTTTTGCAAAAGCAGATTCCTGTCTTCAGTTTGCTTTCCTCCAAGAAGTGGAGAACACTGGTTGAAGATTTTGGCACTGACCCCCAGCTGGTCCAGATCAGAACCCAGAGGAGTTTGCTGAGGAAGAGAGGAAATGACATTGCAGCCCTTCAAAAGTCATTGTGCCTTCTGGGCTGATCAAAATGTCTGAGAAGTCATTCTGGCATGTCACTAACATACAGGCATGCAGTCAGTCATGTTGCCTTTGGGGTCCTTTGCCTAGACAGGGAGAAAGAGCTGAGAGAAAAGGAGCAGGCAGCAGAACCCATCCCTGTGTGCCAGCTCAGCCATTCCCTGCTCTGTCCCGTATGCTGGAGGACAGAGCTGCAATTATTTATACTTTGCATGATCTGTTACATCAGGCAGCTGAAACCCTCATCACCAGTAACTGTTAGAAGCTAACATCTACACAAACCATGGATTTGGCAGTGATAGTCAAGGTGAGAGAAGAAAAGTCTTGGTTGATCCCTTCTGTATCCAAAAATCTCCATGGCAATGTGGGTTTAAGAATATTTTCAGTGGCAACAACACATTTTGTAAAATTCTCCTTGCTGCTCTTTTAACTCCAGCCATCTTTTAAACTAAGCCTGTCAACAGCCTCTGGAGCTGCTCAGAACCTTTTCTGCTGGATATCAAACTTCTTTTTATAGTCCTGTTCACTTCTTTCTTCCAGTTTCCACAGAGGCTGTAGACAGATCTGAACCCGCAGGATATTTTTGGAAAATTAAAAAGAAAAATATTGCGTTTGTTTCAAGAAAACAAAGAAGGCAGCCCACTTTTTGAACAGGGCCAATGTGGCTGCTTAAAATATTGATGCTGTTACAAAAGGCCTGGTGACAGAATTGTAGTTCAGCTTTGCTGGTGTTTGTCTTTCCTTTTGTTCTCTCATGAGACAAGCCTGTTTATTTATGCTGGGGGCAGCTTGCACGGTGCAGATGAAGGCAGTGAGAATGAGCAATGTCTCTGGACAAGACAGGAGCTCTCAGTTGCCCTCCTCAGCCTGAGACTGCTGATTTTAATTCAGGATGGTGCTTGGGGTGGGAGACAAGAGCTGACTCTTGAGCCCTGCCATGCTCAGCTGCTTGGGTTTAATAAATCAGCTGGATTTATTCTCACATAGCTTTAGACATCTCTGGTAACATCCTGGGCTTCCTTTGCAACCAGAAAGAGGAATGGGCACCTACAGCACTGTTACAGATGCTTGTTTCCAGAGGAGCTGCTCCCTCTAGGCTCTGCTCACTCTCTTGCTGAATATCCATTAACTCTGATGGGATCCTTGTGGGATCTGTGTGGGTTAGAATATTTAAGTGCAGGGAGCCACATTTAGCCATCTGAATGCATCTTTAGTGGGAAAAAGGCTTTTTGCTTCTATCTCCTAGAAGCTTTATATACTTTAAATGTATGTATTCTGACTTTTTATCTGCAACCACTCCCTGGTGGGAGGATGCATGTGTAGCAAATTTAAACCTACTGAAAATAAGCTTGTTTTTCTTATTTACCTTTCTCTGACTCTGTGGGAATAGTCCTCTCACCTGCCAGGCTCCATGGGTGACAGAGTATAAACCACCAAGTTTTAGAAAGTGTTTTGTGAATAAAGCTGTGAGAATAACCTTAGTGACACTGCTGGTGGCTTATGGTTTATGAACAAGCAAGGCACCTCCAGAGAAGGAAATAGCAAATTATGGAGGAATAAGGAATAAAATTCTACTCTCCCTACACTGACAGAAATGTGGAAAGTACTTACCTGGCAGCTCTCATGGTGAGATTTAGCAAAGCAGTTTCTGCTGGCCTAATTTGACTGCAGAGTAAGCCAGGTTTTGACCTTTGTGACAGCAGAGTTAGGACACCCTAAATGTGTACTGCTGTTCCCACCACCCAGTGTCAACCAGAAGTGTTGCAGGACTCTTCATGAATAGTTCTGTTGCCCTTAGACAGAGTTCCACTCTGTGTTTAGGAATTATGTTGTCTCCAGGTACAGCCTCTCATGGTGGAAAAGACAAAGCGCAAAAGTGATTTTCCTCATGTTTGGTACCTGTAATATAAAGAAATACTGCCTTGACTGAAAAGTCCACATTTTTTCTGGGATACTCTGAAATCCCTCCATGGCCTGCTGGAGATGAGGAGCAGCTGCCCATCTGTTTTGCAAAGAGACAGAAGCATTCTGTTGTTGCCCTGCTAAAATAATGACTCACATAAAGGAAAGGTTTTGAAAAATCAAGCAGGAGGAATGAGGGTGCATGTGACTGTGTGTGCATAATGCATAAAATCTGAGTGAGGATTAATATTATATTAGAAATTTAACAACTCTGAATCACTGCAGTTTTCATTTAATGTTTTACCAAGTGCCTGTAACCTTAAAAGTCTAATACATGACAGATACACTTAATTACCTCACTGTAAGAAAAATAATGATCAGGACTGTTAAGTAGGAGAAATGAAAGATGACTAAGCTGGCATTTGTTACAGTGCCTAGTTTTAGACTTTTCCAAGCCATTTGATGGCAAGGCAAGTCTGTAAGCAGTGGGTGGTTACTAATGTCTTTTCATGGTCCAAGTAACACTTTCTGTGCCACTCTCCACGCTGGGCTTGGGCTGGGCTGGGTCCTCCCCAGGATGCTCTGACAGAAGAGAGGACTGAGGTGAATAGAGGGAGTAGAGCTTGAGAGTTCCAGTCTTTCTTCACTGCTGGCACGGTTGGAACTGGAGGAATCATCTCCTCCAAAGGCTCAGTGCAACGTGAACAAGAAATTAATAATTTTGTGAGATTTAAACTAAATAGAGTGATTTTAAAATAATTTAAAAATTATTTATCATGGCAAAATGCAATAGCCTGTGCCTGGTTCAATATTCAAGTTTCATTAATAAATATAACATGTCATTTCAGTGAAGTAGACTTAGCTGTGGGCCTAATATGGAGCGCACCACCACAAGGGAGAGATGATTTTTGACATAAATTGAGTTCATCTTTATCTTATTTGAAAGTTTTATTTAAAACAAACCAACCAACCAGCCAACCAACCAACCAACCAACCAAATTTGATATTAATGGTAAATCCAGCCATAGTCTTCAAAAAATATACCTTGTGAATGTCCTTGGGCATCAGTAGACAAAGCTTCTGACTGGAGCACCTTTGAATGTAGTATTTTTTTCTTCTCCTTCTTTGTATTTCCTCAAACTTTTACTTGTTACAAAGCCAAAAACTGTTGAGCTGAAAAATGATCATGTTTAAATTTCTTTTATGTTAAACATGTCAGTGAAGCAGCAAAGTGCTTTTTGTATTTCTCCATTGCTTGAGGCGTTTCTCAAAGCCTTTTCTCACGTTCTACTTCCACCCAAATGCTTGGGAAAAGAAAAAAAATTCTTCTGAATGAATTGATTTATGAACACAGCTATTGGTTTTTAACACAGTTTCCAGGGTTTTTTGGTCTTTCTCTCCTGGATGAAAGATGTTTAGCCTATGAATATTATTGGTTCTAAAAACTCTTTCTCATATGTCTCATATAATCACAGAGATTAGAGAGAGAGATAGAGAGAGACACTTTTTTGGTCTTTTAATTAATCCCCATACTATTACAGGACTGTCATCTAAAGTATATCCAGTACTTTGCTTTGCTTCAAAATACTTTGGTAGATGTGGGCTTTGAAAATGCCCAGAAAACAATTCCAGCATCTCATCAGTCCCTCGTTGATCTGGATCAGTTGAGACAGCCCAGCTGGACCAGCAGTGTCACAGCACAGCTGTTTTTGTGAACAATCTCAAAGATCCACTGGTGCATTTGCCACATGTGGCTGCTTCCCCAGCCCATCCATTCCTGCATGGATCAGTTTGGGGCAGCCTCTGACGTGAGTCTACAGCAGTGCTCACACTTGTGTCTTCCACCCTTCCATCTCTAGGGGACAGGAGGGAGGGTTGTAAAACCTTCCTGTCCTAATTTCCAAGGACTCTCTGCATTCCAACTTCCTCCAACTATGGTGCTTAAAAATTTCAGATATGCCTTTTTGGGTGGTGCTTTTAGGTATGTAGCTCCTCTAATGAGAGTTTCTGGAGACCTGCACCTTTGAGTCCCATGGAGCAGAGTGTGGCAGTGGCTTGTTTGTAATAGATGGAGGATGCACACCAGATCCTCTCTGAGTACCAGTTTGCCTCAATATCTCTTTGCCTCAGTTTCTTGCTTTTGCTCGGAATGTCCTAGATTAAAACTGCTTTTTACTTTCTCTCCTGACTGAGTATTGGCATCTTTCAGGCCATGAGCTGATTTGGAGGCCAGCTGAGATCCAGGATGGAGCATGTAATTGCTCTATTTTGTGTGAGTGCCTTTGAAATATTCTTATTCATTTATTTTTTCAACCAAGAATGTGTTTAACATCCTGCAAGGGCCAGGTAAGCAATTTCTATTTGGTCATGACCAATTTTATTTATTTCTGAGCAGAAAACATTCCATTATAAAGCAACATAATGCAAGCTAAGGTCATTATCTTGGAGTTTACATTATTGTTACAGTTTTCCAGTAGCAAACAAATTCAAAGATAGGCCTTGCTGTGTTCTTGAAGGGACTGGAGCCAGATCCATTTGCTAGGTCTGTCACTGGACTGAGTTTCCCATGATCCATGGGGCTGGGGGCAGATCCTCTGCAGAACTGCCATGGTTGTGTTTGAGCTGAGAAGAGAGTTCTTTTTCCACAAGATGTGGCACCATGCAGTGATTAGAGACCCTACCCAGGCCATTTGTTCAAACACCAACTAATTCTTAACATTTGAAGTACTCACAGAATCATTTGGGTTGGAAAAGACCTTCAAGATCATTGAGTCCTGTCTTGTTCTAACCTGGACCGTTGCCAGCTGCACCACAACACTGAGTGCCACATCCAATAGTTTCTTGAACACTTCCAGGGATGGTGAACCCACCACCTCTCTGGGCAGTCCATTCCAATTTAAAAAACCCTCTCCATGAAGAAATTCTTCCTGATGTCCAAGCTGAACCTCCTCTGGTGCAGCTTGAGAGGATTTCCTCTTGTTCTGTGGCTGGTTGCCTGAGAGCAGAGACCGATCCCCACCTGCAGGGAGGCTGTTACTCCAGGAACAGAAATCACTGGTCTGCTTTCCATGATGCTCCCTTGAAGCACGTTACCATTTGTGTTGTAGAGAGTGATAAGGCCCACCCTGAGCCTCCTTTTCTCCAGGCTAAATTCCTCCAGCTCTCTCAGCTGCTTCTCACAGCACTTGTGCTCCAGATCCAGCAACAGCTCCGTTGCCCTTCTCTGGTCACTCTCCAGTCCCTCAAAGTCCTTCTTGTAGTGAGGGGACCAGAACTGGACACAGCACTCCAGATGTGACCCCACCAGTGCCCAGTACAGCAGGACAATCCCTGCCCTGGTCCTGCTGCCACACTACTGCTGATCCAAGCCAGGATGCCATTGGCTTTTTTGGCCACCTGGACACTCCTGGCTCATGTTCAGGTGGCTGTTTGACCCAGATCCAAGATCAGTGGTTGAGGAAAAAGAGTAGGAACAAAGTCTTTCCAACAAGAAGTCCCTTGGGCAATGTTGTGTTGAGGGTAATGAACTCAGACTTTTCTACTTCTCTGTTTGTTTTTGCTTGCTTGTTTGTCAGCAGGAAATGAAAGTGCAGCTTCCACATATGAGGCAAATCCAGAGGATGCTTTTAAGCAGAAAGGTACTCACTGTTCTTTTTCAGCAGATATCTTTCACATCCTTTAGTACTTATTGCTGTAATCAATGAAGGAAACTATGGTGAGCATTTTTTTACCTTAAACTCCTAAACACATATCCAGGAACCAAAGTATGTGCCAGGATTTCTGTGTGCTAATCCAGGAGATCACATGGACACAAGGGCCTAGGTAAAAAAAGAAAAAGAAGGTGAAAAGGAGAATGAAAAGGAAACGAGAAAGGAAAAACAGAGAAGGAAAAGGAAAAGAAAACCTCTACTTTATAAAGTTGATTCATTTAATGTAGTTCCTTTTGGAAAAATTATGGTCTAGGGGCCATATCTATCGATATTTACTTCTGTGGATACTCAGGCAGACTTTAAAAGCTAGACACACCTATATAGCACTGAGCTGTGTTTATTGGGTATGTGCCATCCATTGTGGGGACAACCAGGTCTCAGAAAAGTTTCTCCTCAAAGGCAGACTCATCTGAAAGTGATACTTCTTCATATCTGTTTTTCCCCAAGGCATCACTGAACCCTGACCCAAACTCTCCATGACCGTGCAGCAACTCCAATTTTTATTAATGTCAGTTAATGGCTCCTCTCTGCCCTTGCTGCTCACTCTGTTGAAATTTCGGACATATGTCCATTTATTTAATTTTTGGCCTGGGAGAGAGTGGGTGAGGGTAGGTCCCACCACATCTAGTGTCTGGCTGTGTTTTTACCATGTTGCTAAAGGAACAACTGCCAGACTTTGCTGGATAAAGATATGGTTTGCTTTAATTTTTAAAGAACAGCCAAACAGCCTGCAAGGTGCAACACCCACTCTTCCTCCTCCTTCAAATCATGCCTGCTTAGAGATAACCAAGTATCTGGAAACAAATTAATTGAAATTTACATTTCTTTCTGGCTTAGTGCTTGCACTGCTCTGCTACCTGGAAGTCATAAATCCAGTCTCTGCTTGTGTTAAATGCCATGGCTGGAAAAGGGGTTTTGGGGAGCTGTTAATGTTAGCTTGGGTCTGCAGAGTCCCACATCCCAGCTAACCCATGTTTTGGATAATTTTAGCACTTTCCCAAGCAATTGCTGCACTTTCTTTGGAGGATAGCCTTGGCTGCAATTCACTCTGGATGTTTTAGATACTAAATTAAAGTATCGTTATTAGTCTATCTCGGGCTATCAGTGAGTAGAGGCAGGGGGTCCTTTGTATTTCCCTAAAAATACTGTGTTCTTTGACCAGCTCTCTCTAAATGAGGATGGAACAGGAGGTCACCAAGTAGGAAATCAAAGGCAAAATCAGCAGTAAGAAAGATGAACTAAAAGGATGAACTGGATAACACCTAAAGAGCATAAATCTGATCTCCTGTTAAAGGATCATATCCAATACAGCTTTTTCTAGTAATTTTCATTATTTTCTATGAATTTCCAAAGAGGCTGAGGAAGGAAGACATATTGGAAAAGCAATGTTTTTAATCTGCTTGAGGGACAACTTAAAAATTCTACTCCCTCATGCAGCTGGTCATCAGTAGAGCACAGTAGAACTCCAAAACTATTCTGTAATTCAGCCTTTTCAACTTGATTCTAAAGAAGGGCTCTGACAATATCTGGGTAATTGCAGACTACTTTGTGATATTCCCTTGTTCCCAGTTTAAGGTTTCTCTCAAAAACAGTAACAACAAATAAATTGCATAGATTGTTACTTCTGAAACAGTCAGAAATCACTGGTCTGCTTTCCATGATGTTCCCTTGAAGCACATTACCATTTTTGTGGGAAAGCACAGTGAAAGCCAACAGTAAGTGTTGTGGCACACATCTTTAGTGGCAAAGTTTTGAAGGGGGTATGAGATGTGGGTAGGAAATAGAGAGAGAGAATAGTGCTTTCTGTAGCTCTTTGTTGCTGTCGTGAATAGCATCACAATATCTCTTAATGAAGCAGATGTTCAGATAAAGAGTTTCAGGCTACAGGCACCAAAAAATAGAAGTTTCCACACAGCTTGAGCTCGAGCTCTGTTATCCTTGTTAACCAGTTGTCATGCTCTGCCTGGCAAACCATAAGCTCAAAGGCATCTGTTTGATGAAAAGTTTATCAGAAATATTTCCATTACAGTTTCTTAAACACATCTTGCTGTGCACTCTTTCATCATGTTAGATGGAACCTTTTCAGACTTGTGATCTCAATTGCTATTACTCATTTCACTCTCATGTGGAGAACCATGGCCCTAATGCACTGCTGTTGTAAAATGGGAAATAAGTTTACATAAAACAGATGAGTTTTGATTTAATTGCTTTTTACTCTAATTACGTGTTACTGCTAGCTAACTGGAATTTTGTCAAACAATCTCCAGAGTCTCAAGAGAAAATTGTTATTTTAACATCCACATTTGGTAATTCTCTAATACCTTTGGGACTCTTGCTCATTTTTGGATGCATAAATGAGAAAATTCTAAGGGGAAGGGGAGAAGATGTGTTGGAGTAGAGGTCTGGTTTGTACGTTAATTATGGGGTAAGAAAGTCACACCTCACTTTGTAGAAACCTGGATCACTGGTGGGTAGGAGTGAAAGAGATTTGGAGACCACTCTCAAGCCCAAAGCAGCTGCTAAAAAGGCTTGGTGATCCTAGAATTAGGTGCAGAGCAAAGACAATTAGTCTGCTAAAAAAACAGCATTTGCACTGGGCAACATCTGCTCTGTGTTTGTGTCCAGACTCTCATGACCTCCTGCAAGCCAGAGGCTGGTGAGTGTCTATTAGGAAATGCCAGCCAGAGGCATGAACAAAGGGACAAATCCACCCTGTGTACATGGCTTAACAGGATGTGCTTATTTTTTAGCTGGTGGATGTTGAAGTGGCCTGCTTGGCTCGTTGACAAGGAGGGACTTGGCAAGTGGAAACATAAAGCTGGGTAATGGGAAAGGTGCACAAATCTCTGCAAATAGCTGGCTCTGTGCAATCTGGAGGCAAAGCCAAAACCACCATGTGCACTGAGGTATAAAATGAACAAAATAAAAAGAAAAATAGGACCATAAAGGGCAACAGCAGTGACTACAGTGTAGTCGTGCTGCTCATGGCCTCCCACAGCCCATGTTAGACACCACAGATGCTGTAGTCACTCCTCTCATGTTTTTGACTGGGGAACAAGTATTCTCCTCGTGCTGTGGAAGAGCTGTGTTATGTGGTGGTGAAAACCATCTGCCAAGACCTGTGCAACACTGAGGAAGAGTGCCTGTCCTTGCTGTGAAAGTGATACAGAAGGACACAAGTCCCCTGGCCACCGTACCTCAACTTAGACTATGAAGTAATGAAGTCTTGAGTTACAAGAGCCCTGCAGTGAAACATCTGTGGAGGCAGCTGGAAACAGAGTAAACCTACAACAACAACTTCAGTGGGTGGGAGTTAAAGCTGCTGAATGCAGCAGCCTTTGTGCAGACTGCATAAACACACCTGTGCTCAACCACCCTCACCCCGACCCTCCAAGCGTGGGTTTGTGTCCTGAGGTGTGGGAATGGCATCTGCCCTACAGGACCTGGAATGGGAAATGATGAGGGAAACAAAGCTGAATTTATCACTCTACAAGACAGAAAGCAACCTGAATGTACAAGGTGGTGTAGAGGGCAGAAATCATGCTGGTTATGCTGAAGTTTGAAGAGCTGGTGTAAGGTTTTCATGTTTGCTAACACATATGGATGCTTGGTGGTCCTATGAAGACAGACTGATGCTGCTGTTGTTTTATGGACAGGCTTCTTTCCTTAGTCTCAAAGACAGAGTTGTCTGAATCCTCAAATTCAGGAAAGGGGATTATCTGGCCTGAAAGCAAATTTTTTTCCCTATGGCTTCTGCATCTTCAGACCTTTGATTCTAAAGATCACAGACTAATCCTGGGCTATGCTAAGATGCCTCAGGGAGATGGGTTTCCTATGGGAGTCTCTATCAAGAACTGCAGCACCATATTCCCTTTGTTTATTTTAGTTAATGGCTTGAAATTGCTCCAGAAAAAAGAAGGTATGTGAGTAAAAAGGAATTTGTCAACCCTAAGTATGATTACAGAAGAATCAAAATAGCACCTTCAGATATACCCCTTCAGATGTATCATGAAGGTCTGCCTCAATGGGACACTTTGTTGTCAATGGAGATAAAAAAGTAGTTTAATAGAACAGGTCATCTGACCTGTTTCAGATCTCTCTGCCAGTATGATTTTCCCCCACCTCTGCCCCTGGACCTCCAGTGACATTAAAGGCAGACTGTAGTGACTGGTTCAGCTACAGCCACTTCCATTTAGTCAGCTAAATCCACAGGCTGATACACAGAATCTGGGTCAGAGATGTCAAGTGCAAAACCAGGAAAGCAACGGACAGACACATTCATCAAACACTTCCATTGGATGAAAAGCTGGTGCAGTAGCAGCAGTACACAGATATTTCTTCTCTCATTAAAATGTGCTTAACTTGGATTGCTATTCACTAAAAGGTTCTCCTTCACGTTTTACCTTTCCTCTTAGAATCAGCCTTGGAACTCACAGCATTTTCTTTGAATATCACAGCCTCAACCTCCAGGGTTAGTTATTTTTTTAGCAAAATTGCTCTTGCATAAGCAATGCTGTATACTAACCAGAACTATGTCAAAACATTAATTCACTTTCCTAATTATTTGGTGAGGGGAGGGCATTTGGGATATTTAAATAATGTTGTAAATCTAATAAAGGAAATCTAAAATACTCTGAGTTTTCCCAATTGACATTATTTCCTGAGTTTCTTCCACTGATGCTTCCACTGATGTTCCTCCCAGCCACCTCTGGATTTATCAGAAGTCAGGCTTTGCAGAACAAGCTGTTTACACAGGAAAATTAAAAGTACCCATTGCCATGCAAGTCTTCTGATTGATAATATGCCCAAAGGCACAGTATATGGACCTCTTTCTCTTCTTAGGCTGGGTTCTGCGTGCCAAGCACTGTCTGAAATTTGCAGATTTTTCTGTGCTCCTCCATGCAGTTGTTGGGGGGATGGAAGGATGTTGCCACAGTCTGAGCTGGAAGTGCAAGTGCATTGCTCTGGCACTAATAGCAGACTGCTGTATTTCTGTCAGTCCAGGCTCTGTCTGGAACTGCAATTCAAGACATCTTCCAGTAATTTATGAGACAAGTGAGGAGCCAGCAATGCTAAGGAAGCTGCCAGGGAAAATCCTTAATAGCATGAAATGCAGTGGTAAGACAACATGCAGCCCTGGAACAATGTGACATGACTTCTGTTCTTCATTTTTTGTCAAAGTACTGCAATTTCCTGAAGGCCATGAACAGCTTGAGAAGCCACATGAACCATGCCAGTCCCAGGATCAGCTAACTGTCCAGATCATAGTATGCCACAATGAGACGTTTATTTTTTTCTCCAGGGACGCTTCCAAGACAGTCAGTGCTGACTGACCCCCAAATTTACCAAACTATTGCTTCTCCTGTCTATTAGCTCAGGTTCCTCCTGACGGGTCATAAATCCTGAAGCTGCCCTGAATATTTTTACAGTGCTTAAGACAGATGGAGCTTGATCCATGGTTGAGGTCATTAAGCTCCTGTAAAGCCAGCAGTAATAACAATGATAATAAGAAGCTGGAAGAAGTCTGTGCCTTCCTACAGGTTCTGGAAAAGATGTCTGTTGCAAGGATTCTTTCATACAAGATGCAAAGAAACACTGTGAAAACCATTCTTGTGATTTGCCACTGATTTCTGTGCCATCATAACCCTTTTTCTAACCCAAATATTTGCATGTTCAGTTGTTCCCATATCATTAATACTTTTATTGTCGTTGTTTTCATGGATACAATTTCTCCTCATAAGTGACTTTTCATTGGTGCAAGCATTGTTTCATCACTGCATTGTGTTGTACAGCTGCTATTTTCCCTAGAATTGCATTCTTTGCCTGTAATTTCCTCCTAAGTACTTAGCACAAAAACCTGTTGTCCTTTCCTGTAAGTTTTGCTATTTTCCCTCCCTAGTTCAGCTTTGCTATTGTCTGTGATTCAGCCTCCACAGACTTCTTTCATGGAGTGTCCTTTTCCCTCTCTATAACTTGCATATTTTGCAATATTGTGTATTCCTCTCTTGCTCGAAAGGAAAGTTGTAACACTGTTAATCAGATTCTCTTTTTCTACATGCTGTTCTGTTTCAGGTTTAACAGTTCTTTCTTTTTCCTCTCATTTTCCAATATCATATTAATGGTGAATTGCCACCACCATCCAGAGCAGCCTGTTCCAATGTTTGAGCATCCTTTCAGACATGAAATATTCCCCAGTATCCAATCTAAACCTCCTTTTTATTGCTCACAGGAATCTGATGACTGAGCACCAGCTCTCAACTACCCTATTATTGTCTTCTCAACCTTTCTCTTTCTGTCTTTTCCTTCCCCACCTTTCCCTTGATTCTCTCATTGAGCTACAACGCACTCTAAATAGTGGGATGTAAACAATTATTTTGCTGTCAAATGTTTCATTTTTGTTCTTTGGACTATAATTCTTTCATGAGTGGTCACTGCATAGGTAATCTCAATTCATTACATGGCTGTCAGAAATCCAAGCCATAGCTTGACATATTCAATCAGTGCCCTTGGATTCCATGCAGTAATGTGCAGAGGGTTTTAGATTAAATTATTATTGTTTGTTAACAGCTAGTGCACCTCCCAGTGCAGTCCTTGCAGGGCCTTGGGTTGTTTGGATGGAGAACCAGCTGCTGCTGTGTGACTGGAGATGGAACAACAGCAGTGGCTGAACCAGGGCTGCTGGCAGGAATCCACTGCCTGGGAGTTGTCTCCTGTATTATGTGGCCAGGCAGAGCTCAGGGGTCTTGGTCCAGGCTGCAGCCAAAGATGGCACTGCTTTGAAAAGTCATAGAAATAAGCTTTGAAGCTTGTTGAGTTGAGGCTGTAAGTGAAACAGGTTTTCTGGGGAAAAGTAAAATGGATTTCTGGATTGATTTTCATCCCTGGCTAAAACAGGGAAACTGTCAGGCAAATAATCCCTTCTTCCAGGCCAAAGTAAAATCTCTCACTTTCAAAGCTGAATTAACTTGATGGTGCAACTCAAACCACCTTGCTGCTGCCACCTTAGTCACGAAGGATGTACGCTGGTATTTCAGCCTTGGTGGCAGCACAGCCTGTGCTGGTGCCTGCAGCCTGCACTGAGGACTTGCCAGAACAAGGCCAAGCTGTAGGCCAGCCTAAATACACTGCCAGCCCAAATACACTGCCAGGTTCATCTTTTTGTAGCCCTTGCCAACACAGTTCCTCCTGACTGTATGAACAGAGGTGGGCACCAAGGTGTCTCCACACTACAACAGCTCTGTTGAGCAATGCTCAAGAGGATTAAAACCCCACAATTTGAAGTCAACGTTAGTCAGCGTTTTACCTGAGAAACACAGATGGTATCTTTATCATCTGGGTTGAAATTTTGGATTCCTTCATTGGTTTCTAAGAAAAAATGAAGACACTTTAGTCTACCATCAAACTATCTCTTGAACTCTCTTCTAGCAGTATTGAACTCCAGCAAACCATGGTCAGCATAAAAATGGTGTCCAAAAAACTGTGCTGTGTAAAAATGTACAAGTCACACCTCAGTGAACACAAACCCAGCAGTCATCCAAAACCTACTAAAAAAGAGATAAAATGCTGTCAGATTTTCACCATCATCACATCTGTTCCAAGGGGACCCATACCCACCTTGACAGCCTAAAGAAACTGCTTGGAAAATAAATATTTTCCACACAAACAGTTCTTTTATATTTTCTCAGAAACTTGCTCCAAACCCCTTAAGCTGGACCATATACCACCAAACTCATCATTAAAAGGAAAATACCAAAGAAGAGTACGTTCCAAATGGAATCTTATAATAATATGTAGGAAAATTGTCAATATGTCCCCAATCTTAAAAATATTCCTGAATCCTATGCCTAGGGCTCCTCCCAAAGCACAATATACTTCACCTACTACACAACATCCTTACAGAAATTTTATGGATGTAACAACCTCCATGAGACAGAAAAAAAAAAAAAGTGCACAGGCAAAGAAGAAGGGCAAAAACACCCAATTATTAGTAGACGAAAATCTTTTTCCACACTGACATTCAATTTCCTCTCTCTCAGTGTCTGTCCTCCAAGGAAGCTACAAAACACTTTCCAAAGGTGGCAATCAAGAGACATTACTCATGATAAGAAAAAGTCACAGCATCAACAGAGACAAACGTTCATGGAACATTATAATTCTCTCCTTTCAGCACCACTCCAAAGTGAAACTGCCCATGTGCCATGAGCTGTAAATTCTTACTCTCTGCTTTCTCTCTCTGTGTTTCTCTTTCCAGTGGTAGATACTCTCATGGAACCTTTCTATTTGCAATAGCCTTTCTTCTCTACTACAGCTCTCAAACTTTTTCTGTTATGTTCCCCCCACAACTGATTAAAAGAACATAAATAAAGTCCAGCCCTTGTTCTCAGTTCATGCTCACCTTTGAATTTTGGCCTACCCATTCCTGGCTCAGTAAAGAGCTGTTAAGCCTAGAATCTCCCTGTTACTCCAAAGTAAATCAGTTAATGTAACAAAACATGCTTTTTCATCCATACAAACTTTACCTAGCTTTATATATAACTTAGATCAATGCTTAGATAATCTATTTTGTTGCATAAATATTATTCTGACTTGATTTCCAGGGCTCAAAATGGCTCAAAATGAAAATTTTTTTTCCTTTTTTTTTTTTTTTTTTTTTTTTTTTTTACAGAGTGGGTGGGAGTTCTAGTGGTCTACTACTGCCTGTCTTAATAGGAATTATGTGAACTGACTTAAAGTTTTAAAAAGTGTGTGTAGATCTATGCAAAAAAATTTAGCTCTGCATCAGCCAGGACAGTTTGCTGCAGCAACACAGCTCCTCTTGTTCCTTTTGTAATGCATGTTTAGCTGCATCAGCACCTCTATGTGAAATATTTGGCTTTTAGAGCCATATGTCTGTGCAGAGCTGTAAGATGTGTGCTTGTGCATCACCTGCTGCAAGGAGACTCTGATGGTCCCTGAGGCTTTATTGCCTGGGCAGCCCCATGCAAGGCTTAATCCTGCCATTCCTGTGGAGTGATGCCTTGAACTTTAAATTGAAGTGATGCAAGGCATCGTGCACTTGTGGGGAATGCAGACAGGGCTGGGCTAAAGATCCTTCTGAAGCAGGAGGACATGGATCAGAGCAGCACTGGGCTCCCCACTGCAGCTGATCAGAGAGGGAAAGCCCCAGGTGATGATTTACATAGCCTGGTACTTCATGGTGAGCAGCATCTTTGAAATTGGGAAGGTTTTGCCCTTTTTCCTATTGAGCACAGCACGTGACGTGTGCAGAAATGCTCCTGCTGCTGTTTAAGGAACTGGTTTGGTAGTAAAATAGCCAACAGACATGAACAGTTGAATTCAGATACCTCTTTTACGCTGCCTTTGAAATTGAAACAGGTTAAGTGTCTCTTGAATTACTCTTATCACTCCATATCAATCTATGATTGTATTTTACCTTTTCTTCTTTTTTTAAAAAACCCTTGTTTTCTTTTTGTCAGTAAAAGCCCATCAGACTATTCTGTACTCCTTGTGTCCCTAATAATCACATATTATCTCCTAATCTCTGTGCACAGGAATGCACTAGGGAAACTCTCAGGGACTGAAATTCCAGGGAAATATTTCTCTAGGTGAAGTGAAAAAGGTGGGATGGCAGATTTTACTGAAACATTTACCACAACTGACTTTTAGTTTGGTAAAAGATGGTCCAAGCCTCTTTGTGGGTTATGTGCAAGAACCTGTATTGTAAACCTACCTAATAACACATTCAGTCCTTCTTTCTTCAATATTAAATTAATCCACCAAAGCGTTTATATGTGTGACCCTGTGCCAGAGTCACCTGCATGCTCCCAAACTGCTGAAAACACCCCAAGAGAAAATTTAAATTCTCAAAAATGAACGGTGTTTTGATGTTGGTAAATCTTTTAATGTAATTTTGGCACATAATAGCAACAAATAGAGAAAGATTCTATTAGCTGTGAATCCATATTTGTCAGTTGTTTATGTTCCTGTAAATGCTGCAAAGGGGATGCTGTTTGGGATTATATATTTATAAAAATAAACTAGATTCAGTAGCTCAGTAAAGGCAAGTACCTGGTTCCAGTTTGGTGGAGGTGATCAACTGCACAAAAACACTGGCTACAGAGTGCTGGGGTGGGTTGTGGTGCTGCAGAGAAGACTTTGGATATATGTGCAGGTGCTATGGTAAGTGGGTCAGTGGGATCATGGAACTAGGCATGGGATGCTTAGAAATGGAACCTTCTATTCCCTGCAGGAAAAACACAGATTCAGCTCAACCACAGCCTTCAGTCCAGAGCACACCAGTGATAATGCAGACCACCTGTGGGAGTTTGGAGGACTTAACTGGAGTTGTTCAGTCAAAGATGAAGGACAGTAGCAGCCTTCAGAGATGCAAAAAACTTTATAAGTAGGGTTGATAGGAACAGGGTTTGTTTTACTTCTTGCTTCAAGGAATGAGCTGCTCACCCTGTTCCTTGTGGGTAAAAGAGAAAGAATCAGCATTAGACAGCAGCAATGGAGAATTTTGTTAGGCATTAGGAAAATCCTTTTAAGGTTGCTGAAGCTCTGGGAGGACCCAGCATTTCCACCTTTGTGGGTTGTTAAGAAGAAGCTGTGCAGGCACCTGCCAGCAATGATATGTTAATTATTCTGAGCAGAGCTGACCTCTGGAGGTCTCATTCCTATGAATGGGAAGCCAGTGGTTTGTGTACATCCCATACATAATTTAGGAAGCCCACAGCTGCTGTCTATAGGCTTCCAAAACCAGTAATGCTCAAAAGTCCTTGGCAGAAGATGCTGTCTTTCTCAGTGGTACCCAGGGCTGTTTGTGGAGGTAATTTCTTTTTCCTGCCTGAGCATCACAGTCCTCCATTTACTTATCCTTGGCAAACCCTATGTGATCATTAGTGAGATAAAAGGCAATAAGAACATTTTAGGAAGCTAGATCACTTGTTTTGCTTCAAACACTGGCTTGGCAAAACTGAATTTTTCTTCAAACATGGCCAAACTTTGTTTTTAAACAAGACATTTTATCCTGGTCATCCTCGCCATCCTGACTTTTTTAAAAATTTTTTTAAAATTATTATTTTATTTTATTTTATTTTATTTTATTTTATTTTATTTTATTTTATTTTATTTTATTTTATTTTATTTTATT
>VZUI01043562.1:0-37036 GCA_013401135.1 Cettia cetti | reverse complement strand
TTTTTTTTTTTTTTTTTTTTTTTTTTTTTTTTTTTTTTTTTTTTTTTTTTTTTTTGGTTTGTTTGTTCAAGTTAAGAACTAGCACACAGAGCAACACAGAAATACAGTAGAGGGTAAAGAGTTGAAACAGAAGTCCGTGCAGACTTGGGAAGGTTTTAGCTGATCTGACCTACCCTCTTTCAACTTCCAATTCTTTGTATTAACCTATAAGTTACCTTACTTCTGTTCCAGTTAGGACATCCAGGAGAAAAACTTGTTCAAAAAAAGTAACAAAAATACCTTTGTACTTTTACA
Source organism: Cettia cetti (assembly GCA_013401135.1). Taxonomy (NCBI): domain Eukaryota; kingdom Metazoa; phylum Chordata; class Aves; order Passeriformes; family Sylviidae; genus Cettia; species Cettia cetti. Next base: position 36,742 of record VZUI01043562.1, on the reverse strand, counting down.
CACATACGTTTAACAACAGAGTCATAGCCTACGAAGTTTCCTATTATTAAAGCACAATGTATTTGATAGGGTGTATAATATTTTATACCTGCTCCACATAAATACCTAGGATGTCCAAACAAAAACTGTCAATCTGGTAAAAGAATTCTTTGCTTAGATCAAACAGAAGAACATGATCCTAGCAAATCTAATTTCAGTTATGTGACCTAGGATCACAAACACAAATAGGTTTAGGCACTAACTTGAGAATTTTGTTAATTACACATAAAGTCATGAACCTCAGCTGTCACTTTTTGATTGTGAGGCTCTCAGCACCTTCAGATTTTGCTTCTGTGTGCCCGTAAGGTGTCTCAGTTATTAGAGAAGTGGAAGTTCTCACAAGCTCTTACCCTGTTGTTTTCTGTCCCTCTGTGTTGGACAAGCCTGACCTGCTTGTAATGGCAGAATAACAGATGACAAGGTAAAGCCAGGACCATAGACAGAGCCTGCCAGTGGGCATGATCGTATCAGCAAACTGGACTGCTCCACCTGAACCACTGGAAAAAAGAGATGGAAATTGTCAGGAGCAATGAGTACTAAGATGACTGAGATTTTGAATGGAGAGTCTTAGTTTGTCAGGATAAAATGAGAAATAACTAATTGGAAGATGCAGATTAGGCTGATTATGCCTCTGACCTTTTTTCTTATGTGTGCACACATGGCTAGAAAACCAAGGCTTTCCAATTCTTTGGTGTCAATTCTCTGTCAATAAATCACCTGAGAAATCAATGGTCATTATTCTTATGCTGTTCCTGCCTCAGATAATTTTATGGTATATTGGTTATATTCACCCTGCCAGACACCTAGTATCAGTTGTGATTGAATTGCAGGAAACCTAAAAAATTAAGGGGCACTTTTCTTCTTTTATATAGTTTTTTCAAACAATGACAAATGCATAGCGATACTCATGTAAATTCATTAATAAACCAGATGTGCTATGAATTAATCCTTAGGGTCTAATATGCAAATATTGATGGTGCCAATAATCACTGGACCCTACTTTTTATAATTTTTTTACCTTCATTAGCTTCTATTATCTCCCATAAGAAATCCATTTTCCACTATGATATCTGATACATGCAATGCAGAACATATAAAGTGTTTAATGGTCTGCCTTTTGAACAATTGAATTTAATCTCCTTTATGATTCTTAGGAAGGACCAGAAGATAGCAAGACCCTGAGAATAGAACAGTCACTGATCATTTTCAGCCACTGAAACTTAATACAGAAGCTAACTGGTCCCCTGAAGCATGTCCACCCATCTGCGATATACACACAAGATATTCCATCATAAATATTCTCAAGTGGTTTCCTAGTTGTAGGAATAAGAAAAGCTTTGCCATAATTATGTCACAATGAAAAAACAATACAGATTCAAGAGCAGAATTTTGTTCAAACTCTGTTGAATCCTGCTGCAAAGAAATGGTATTTAAGAATATAGGTTAGTTCCCAAATTATAGCTTTCTACAAAGGAGACAGTAAATTATTATGATTTGTGAAGTAAACTTTATTATTGAATGAACATTCTTCCTCCTTTCAAATATTTTTCTATCTTATTCTTTTTCTAATTTTTCTCAGCTGCTAAAATTATGGCCTAATCCACCCATGTATTTGCTTCTACAGGACTTTTGTCCTGTACACTGTCTTTACAGAGATTAAGTGATTATGCACAAATAATTGAAAGTAATTGACAGGTCTTGTCCTGTCCTTACTGTGTAAGTCTGCTGCCACCTATAGATAAATCACAATTTTTGCAAGCAGACATGATGTATCATTTGAAAAAGGTTGCCAGGGGAGCAGTACTGCTGCTGTAGGGACCTTCTGTGGCAGAAAAATTAGTGTCTGACTGCACTACTGGGAACACCGTACAAAGTGTTATCGGTTCTTGGGTTGATAAATGAATCTGCCTACCATGTCAATGGTAGGTACCACTAGGGAATAGTAGTGATAATGTGCAATAGGCAAAGAGTAAATAAAAACAGAAAAAAAAAGAGAGGAGGTCATGTTTTAAGGATGTGATTTTTGTTTTCTCTCTCAGAAACAGCAAGTTCACATTAAAGGTTATCCAACATACATACATTATTAACTGGGGACAGCAAAAGAGGACAGGAGAGAATAGGGAATGTGATAACAAAGGCTATGTGCCAAATTCTTCATCTTCCTTTAGCCAGCATTTTTCCTTATATCATCCCAAGATGTCAAGGGCATCAGACGACTTGGAAAAATAAGGATTAGATTTTTTTCATTATATATTATAGTTATTTTCCAATTAGAAAGTTTCTGACAGGACAAGTTTGACACCATCTTAAAAATAATCACAATACTCAGAGTTATCAATATTTAGAAACATGAGATAATCAAGTCTTACTTTCAATCCACTAAATAATTCCATTAGCAAGAATTACAGCCAAAAAAATGAAGCTCCTGACTAATTACTTAAAAATCCTCTATTTCAAGCAACCAGGAGATAATTTCATCCCAGCTTTTGGTAATCTAAACAAAATCATCCTTTATGGTTATTTTGTGATTGGTAAAACATCAAACTGAAACTGGCAAGTAAAAAGCCTTTACTCTATGGTTAGAGAAAAAAAAAACCAACACAGAGACCTTTTTTTTTTTTTTTTGGGGGGGGGGGGGGGTGCTGGTTTTTTTTGTTTTGTTTTTTCCTTTTCATTAACAGTTCCCAAAGTTCCTTTTTATTTTTATTTTGAAGAAAAAAAAAGCAGCAGAGTAAGTGTCATAAATACAAAACATAAATCCCATGCCAATCTGAATAGATATGGATTCAGTAAGGGAAGCTGTAACAAAAATGGTAACCGTGGATGTGGGATTTGGTGTTAGAACTTACTAGGTACTGGAAAACAGTAAAGCAAAGAAAAGCAAACACTTTCTAGAGAAGACTTCATATAGCACACTCCTGAGATAATGCATGGCAAATTTCAACAAATAATGGCTAGAATGATTTTTCAAAAATGCTTTTCAGTCTTGGATTTCTGATATTTTAAAAATAAAATCGTATGTTTAGATTCCTTGGAAACAGATATTATTGCATCAACAAACTGCCTTTGTGCAAATTCTTTCTAAATGTCCATTGAGCAATCCCCTTTAGTCTTTTCAGTCCAGTTAAGTGGGGTACAATCACAATTAAAAACTGGAATAATAGTGGCTGTTACAAAAAATAAAAATATCATCAGATTATTAATAATATGAGCTCTTCCTATGAATTTTGCCACCAGATATGTACTAGAACAAGCTGTAATGGAAGGATGAAAGTCTTAAAGAGTATGATAAAGATCTAAGTCAAAACACAGTAGCTGTAGGGTACTTTATTTCATTCCAGATCTGCTGTTCCTAGTTCTTTTTTGACATCCTATAACATTGAGAACTGAGAAAAATAGAGCAATAACCCAAATGCAAATCATTTTAGGGTTGAAGAAGATTCATCCTCTTTAATTCATTTTTATTGCATGCAAATGACTCAACTTTAGCACACTGGTTCTCTTTTTTGTGACAACCAATCTTCCTTTTTCGAGTCAGTTATTTCCCTTGAATAATAAATATGGACTAGAGGTTAATAGCTGTATTGGAGCAGAGCACCTGAGACAATTGGTTCCCATGACAACCAAACTCATTTATTAATACTTTTTACTTATTTTCCCCTTATATTCCAAATGAATATATTAGACATTAGTGAATCTTAAAATATCTTACAGAAAATTCTTGCGGCCATGCCTCTCAGGTAAGACATCATGGACTTTACACATAATCAATGATTTCTATCCCCTGAAAATTAATTTTAAAAATTGCCAAACGTGCTACCTAGAGACTATTTGGGGATCTCACTTCGACACCATTCTTACTTTGAATTCAGAAGTTATTGATAAAGCAGATAGGCCTTGTAAGTCTTTAGAGATTTTGGGAAACTACTTTATTTGTAAGTCAGACGACAATGTCTTGGTTATTTTTGCTGCAGAGATACGCTGAGTAAGCAAACAGAAGATGCATCTGAGAAAAAACATCATCTCATACTTGGACCAAAATCCTGGGAGGCACCATACGAGGCTGCTGGTTGAACTTTAGACTGTTCCTGACTGCCACTAACTTCCTATGGTCTTTGATTTAATTTCTGTTTTGTGATAAAAATTGTAAGTTGTCATCCCACTAGTAACAGGCATCTTGAAATTTACTTCACTGAGTTATATAACCTCTTCCAGCACATGTGACTCCAGTGAAGTGATTAATGTTTCTAGAAAAAGTACTAGACAATGTTTTATGTGAAACCATTCCTTTTACTATGGTTTTCTGCTTGTACTTTTTTTTTCTTCTCTTTCATTTAAAATAAATAATCCCAGTATCCTGGGAGTTTCAGCAAATATCACCACCTTCCAGCTGTACGCCCTCTAAGCACAAATGTTTCTGCTGTCCTGATGCTGGTACACCGTATAAACTAATCACATAAATGGAATTGTCAGTGTGGCAGGAACTCAGCAGGGCTCCCATTTGGTTGAGCTTCCTCACAGAGGTGCTGCCTGTAAGCAGAAGAGAAGAGCATTGGAAAAGCAGAAATGTACCTCTTTTGGAAACTACACCTGACAGCGGTCATCTGGCTACCTAAAATATAGCCTATGTCACAGGAGGGTTATAAATTCAATACTATAGAGGCATGACTGCAGTGGTTTATTTTGCTGAAAGAAAAGCAGAAGCAAAGCTTGTCCTGAGTTGTGGATAGATGAGTAGCACACAGCATAGACATCCTTCACTGAAGAGTGCTGTGTGCTTGCCAAAGCCACAACTTTCTAGTGTGACAAAAAACAGACAGCAATAACACAGAAGATTCCCAACTGCAGTTCTTGTAATGCACTCTGCATCTGGCAAAATCAGTAAAAAAAAAAAAAAAGAAAAAAAAAAAGAGAGAACAGTCTGCATACATCTATCCTCAAGAGCATTCTTCCCTTCAGCACAGAATATTCTTCCCCACGTCCACATCTGACTCATGCTCACAAATTCTCCAGCGCTGCCACCGTCATAACTCAAAGATTTTTTTCTTCTATTTAAATAACAAGTCTGAATGGAACTGCAAAGATGCTGTTGCTGACACACTGATAGTATTAATTGCAATCAAAAGATTTGCATGCACTTTTTGTATGATAAATTGGCATAACTGATTCTCCTATTTTCCATATCCTGCATGCTTGTTTTTATACCACCTGTTCCTGCCAGCAGCTCATTCTGGCCCTAATCCTGAAAGGAAAGTTCCCCTGCCTATTCCACTCTGGCAGATGTTTCCATAAATGCAGAAGTTTATTTATGCTGAGCTTCATATGGGATTGGAACCATTTTTTTTGCTACAAAAACAAGCATACATGCTCCATCTTTCTCCTTCTTTATTTCTGCTTGAACCCTCTGAACAGCAAAACACACAGCTAATGGACACATACTGGGTGTGTTGTTTGACTCTGGCCTGCTTTTGCTCAGTATCACTAGCAAATCAGTGTAATGTTGCTTATGCTAAATTCCTATCATCTCCAATTGAAAGCTGCCCTTAGACTGTTAGGTCTAAATTTCTACCTTATGTCTATCTCAAATATAAATCCACAGGAACAGTTCTGATGCAAACTCCTTGAGCCACCTTTATAATGTAAATCACCAAGTGTAGTAAGTAAAGGACAGTTCACAGCTGAGTGTCAATTATACTGTAACTCTTTGAAAGGAAGGTGTAAGAAAGACTTTCCTACGCCTTCTTTTCAAGGACTTTTTAAACCAAAGGGCTGGTATATTTTTAATTCTACAGATCGCTTTACAGATGTCACATTGCAGGGTGTTCATTCACTCAGGTTCACTCTGATACTCTGTCTGAACACAGACACCTACATAGAAGGCTGATTTTCAGATCTTTAAATTGTCTGAGTTTTTGTGTCCCTTTTGACTGTTCTCTCTCTTAACCCTTCTTTGTTGTGTTTTCAGCTGGAGACAGTATTAGCCATCTCTATCTACAAGACATCTGGTTTAAATCAAAGTCCTGAGTAAAACAATATTTTTGTATTTTTTTCCCTTTAGAAAAGGTAACGTTTTTTAAGGCAAAAGAATCAGTTTTTTTGTTTTGGTTGGGGTTTTTTTGGGTTTTTTTTGGGTTTTTTTGTTTTTTTTTTTTTTTTTTCCCGTTCATGTCTTCCATAGCTGATGGGAAAGATCCTAGCCATTTATTCAGGACCTAGGTAAAGTTTTCACTGCAAAACCAGACTGGATTCAGTAATTCGCTGAGACTGTCAAGAAAACCAGTATTGGAGTATCCCTTGGAGTATTCTATTTACCTGTGATGTTCATCAGTGCTACCCACTCAGATTCCAGTTAAGCGATTTTTTTCACTCACTACTGGAATGATCACAGGAAACTGCAGATGCCAGCCAAGTAAAACAATCTTTATATAGTTTGGAAAATAAAATTTGAAAATTTTGTACATCTACATCAATGCATGTTATTTTACTTCCACTTGGGTAAGGGAGAAGCATTTAAACAGACAGAGTTCTTCATGGCACAAAGCTGTTCAGGGAACCCACTAAGGAATCTCCATGGAAAACCAAACCCAACATCATGGATTGCCCAACATCTAGGAATACAAAACACCTACAAGAATGCTGCAGGAGCAAAAGAGTGGAATCCTATTAAATATCTGTGCTTATGCTACGAGATTTGTAAATACACCTGGAGCAGACAAAATGTATTAATGATAGTTGTGTTTTAAGAGGATAAACTGGTAAAAGCCGAAACTTTGAAATGCCAGATTATTGCCTTCTGGCATGTTACAGAACAACCTGGAGAATGACTTGTGTTGTACCTGTCATATGCTGGTCAATCTCAAATTATTATTCTCATATTGTTTTATATGCAGAACCAAAAAATCCCCCAAACTTTCCAAAAAAACCTGTGTCTGGTAGAAAATATGGTCTTAAGAGAGTAAGAGTTTGCTAGTGGTAAGATAACCCAGCATGCTTATTTTCCAATTTTAAGCCAAGTAATTTATATAGAGAAAGGAAGAAAAGGAGATTTTATTATTTCAGAATAAATTCATTCTCCTGTCTCCATTGTTACATAAAACGAAAATTGGGGAGCACTATTTTTTCAAACTATCCCTACTCCCTGAGACAATAATCAATTAACCAAGCAGCTTACCATAAATGGATTGCAAAACTGACATTTTCATGAATTCTAGCAGTCTTTCAAGTAGCAAGAAGTAAAGTTGCAGCAATTTTCCATGTCTTTAATTTTACTGTCAAAAGGTATATAAGAGCTATGTCCTGGAACTGATGGATTTCCAGCAGAAAAATTAAATTTCATGTATTAATAGGTAAAAAGAGGGGCTTTGCTGGTATAATTTTAATCTAATTATTAACTCAGGGAAAGCTTTTGTGAATCTGAATTTAACATTAGAATATACAGCACAATGATATTAATGGTCTACATGCTGTCCAGATTGTAGTATTGATAGAATTGTATTTCTTTCAGAAAGTAAATTTAGTTCTTACAATAAGAAAGAATGGAAGAGATGAGGAGAAGAGTTATTTTTAAGCATAGCAACACTTTAGTTTGGCTGCCAGGGGACAATTTATTTCAGCTTTTTCATCTTTCTTTGCTGCTATTGTTACAATGAATGAGTGAACTTAATTAGCACTGCAAGGAAAGGACTATGTTCCCAAAGCTCTCTAAATGGGAAAAATATTTAAAGAACATAGAGCAGAAAAAGAATACAAAATTTTTTGGAAAGAACAAAAGAACTGCATAAGCTTTAGTTTCCTTGCTGAAAACACAATTTCATATATCTCCAAAGTACAATATTAATGTCTTTGAGATTTTCCTAAAAAATAACAGTTGACAACCTTCTGCATATATGACATTTATTAAAAATGTCTAGATAAATGAATCACTCCATTCTAAATTTAAAGAAAATTATACATGATGACACAAATGGACGTATATTGGATCTCTTTGTCCTATTCATAAAGCTCATTTCTAAATGGGAATATACTATGGACTCCTGGTTATTATGAATTACAAATAGACTCAAGCTAAAGCAGCATCTGAAGAAGCCAGGAAATTCAGTGTCTTTCCTTATATCTTTTTTGAATATGACTGCGCAACAGGTTCTGAAGAAACTAGAGACCTTTCCATTTACTTTAGAATTACACTTGGCAATTCAGGCTGTGATCCCCATCTATAGAAGACATGTGACACCTTTTCTCTGAAACATGCTTGTTCTTTTGGTTCACTATTTTAAACACTATGGCACAGGAAGAAATGTGTCTCTTGAGGAACCACATTGCTCAGCTGGAGCCTCAGAGTCTATCCCTACCAATAGAAAGGATCCCTCCACACCATACTACACTATATCTAACAGTGGGGCCTCAGCCCTCTTGACATCACAAAAAGAAATTTGAAGATGGATTTTGGAGCATCAGGACTGATAATGTTTCTAAGTGAAATAAAAACATGACAAATATGTAAAGCCCTCATCTACATTCTTGTAAATACCAAAGATTATATATACAAATACATATGTATAGATATATATATTTGATTATTTTTCTACCTGATATTCTGTAAGAATAATGAAATATTTACCTGGCAGCTGTAACTATAACAAAAATCCCTCCATTAATTAGGTTGGAAGGTTTCCAGAACCACACAGCAGATATTTTGTTTTGGTTTTTTTTAATATATTCTCTTTAAATCCTGTCAATGTCATATCCTGGAGAGAAATGTTCAGTTATCTTTAAATAAGTGACTTTCTTCTCAAATATTTGTGGCACACAGTAGGGAGCCCATTTTAAGCACCTGATCATGGATCTTTCTTAGATGATTTGATGGAAAGAAACAATGATGATGGTGCTGGTGATGAAAATAGGGCTGGTATAAGTATCTTCTGTTATACAAACAGTAAATTATAACTTAAATTCTTCTTAAAATCAGAAAAAATCATATGCTAGAAGCAAAGTAATATGTATAGAAATATATGTCAACCTTTGGGGTGGAAGAAAAATGCCAAAAAAGGACACAAGCATATGTCCTGGTCATGTCCATACTAAGAGAAGCTGACCATGACTAAATGATGTGATATCAGTATAATCATCCTGATGGCTGCAATGAGGAAAACCATTACCTGCAAAGTGAAGCTGAGGAAACCTAATAAAATCTAACTTCATTGAACATTCTGTAATCTTCCCTAAATAGTATTACAGTGCCATGTTCAATTTGCATCTCTCTCCTCACATATTTAAACAGAACAGGTAGTGACACACTGTACTCTTTTCAAATGAAACAGCTCAATGACCTGTCTTATTTTGCATTCAAAAGTAAATGTCCAGTTCTTTATGAAAAGGTTATTCTTAGCTAATATATTTTCTTCTTTGGAAAAGGAACTCAACCAGTCTCTTTCTGTATGGCATCTGTTTATATCTTTTCTTACACTGCTATAATTTCTTTTATAAGGCAGGTAACATGAAAACAATAGTCAACTCATCAGTATTACCATTACCTTCAGGTTTCATTGTTGCTCAGATACCATTTTAAATTCCCCAAATTCCTTCTCCAAAGGCATCCCATCATTCATTCTCCAAAACCACCCTCCCTCTCTCAGACTAATCAGCTGCTGCCCTTCTGCTCTGATCACCAGGAAGCTCTCTCTTCCAGCAGGCCCCAAACGTCTCAGCACACCAAAGGCAATCACTTTCATCTATGTTTAACTGCTCCTTTGTCTCCTCCACATGAACCTTGCTGAGCTGGTCTGTGCCTCCTTAACTTCCAGTGAAGGCATTTATAATATTTTAATGACCTCTTCTGCTCAAGCAGTGAATATGCTGCTCTGTTGAACATCTAGTAAATCCAACACAATATCTTCTATTTGAACTTTTAGAGGATTTCTACTTCTTAAAGTCAGACATTTAACATTTCTAGTGCTGTTCAGCATTTTTTTCCCAGGGAAATTCCTCTATTTTGGTTAGTTTCAAACAGAGTTATCATCAGCATCAGATACTGTCTTGAGAGATGAAATAGATCCAGGTGAATAACTACTTAAAAACAATGTATAGGCCATTACTGTTTTCTTCTATTATGAAGTGCTGACGTATTAATTTCTCACTGTCTTGTAGTTTGATTTCTCCTAATCTGTAATAGCAATCCCATTAACAGCTGCAAAACGAAATGACAGGTGGTCAGCAGAGCTTGTTCAGGAATGTTTTAAAGGTCATGCATTACTCCCTGAAAGCTGTGAGATTAACACTTCTACTTCAGACACAGGAATGGTTTGCCTCTAATGGATTGTCTGTTTACTTTGTCAGTGCTCTCTAAATCCTGTAAAAGGTAGTCTTTTACAACTAAAATAAATATTCACTTTTTGAAACCCATTAAAAAGTCTGACTGCCACTCTTCCCCCATCAGCATTTAGGTCTAAATTTGCCTCATCTGTTTTAGGTGAGAAGGCAGAGAGACAGTTTTCCACTTCTGCAGTGGTGCTGGGCTGAGGAGAGCATGGCACTGTGAGGGTTCCATGGGTGGTGATGATTTCCTGGGCACCCAGATGTGTGCAAAGACCCAGCCCAGCAGAGGCACAAACTCATGTATGGCTGCAGGATGAGTGATGAGCTGTGAGAAAGGACTGTCTCATTTACCACTGTGTATCATATCAGCTGTACTTAGGAGTATATATGTTTTTAAATCCAGATGTTGTATATCATTATGGAAAGATTTCAGTAGCAGAAGAAACTTCATCAATGTAAATAGAAATGCTGACTCAAGAAAATGTCCATTCAATGATCAGTGATTTGCAATACTTGCTTATATGCCTTAGGTGAACAAAGAGGAATGGTCATACTTCAGAATATTTAATATGTTCAACAACTGAAAAAGTCAAGGTGCATTTTAAATTCATCTTTAAAACTGAGAGACATCACCATCTGTGTCATTTGCATTACTATCACAACAAAAAAGTCAGATTCTCAACATGGCCAACAACAGTTCAGTAGAGAGTTTCTTAAAGTACTAAAACAGTGAGTGAAGGAGTGAATTTCAGATTTTAAGGACCAAATTTTGTATGTCAAAGCCATGCAAATTGTATGTTAACTGCTAATGAAATGAGTTTTAAGCTATCACAGCTCACAAGTATTGAAAAAGAGAGTTTAAGAAAACGTATTGGCAAACTAAGTTTAGTTTTCCATTTTACACAAACAATTAACTCAGGCTACAAAAAAGCAGCTTCTTAAGACCATACAGGGAACAATGACTTATTCTGTACATAAGGTGGGCAAAAATAAGTCTCTAATTACTGTCACTCAGGACTGTATCTGATTCACAATAACTGCATTCCAGTTCAAACGTGTGACCTTTAATAAAAGTAAAATTTGAAAAGTATGAGAAGGGTTTCTGAAACTGGCCTTAATGCCTCTTTGCTTCATTTGTTAAAACAATTTAGTAATAAGAAATCAGCCTCATGGCTAGAGAAAAAAATTTTGACAAAATGTGAAAAATGGTACAGCAAAAAGTACAGAGATGATATCTTTTGAAGCCCAAGCTTGTGTTCATGCAAAAAATATACATTTGTCCTTCTGTGTGTCTGGGAATGTACCTTATTTATAGAGACAGTTATAGAGACAGCTATTTACCAGCAATTACATCTTCCACAGAGACCTCAGTGTAGTTCTTGTATTTATAAACTATTCAAAATGCATGAGAAAATGGAATGAGGAGGGGGGAAGGGTCAGCAAGGCAATAACTTAAAAATTAAAAGAGTGACTGCAGTACTTTGTATCAATTTTTAGCAGGCAAGAACATGTCAGATAGTATCTATACCATCTCCTGGAAATATTTGGATAATTCTTATAATCACATTATCTCCCAGGTAGCATTTCCTCAATAAATATAAGAACTCTGTGTTTAAAGATAAAAGTCAGAGTAATTATTAACTTGTTCAAAGGATCCATTTATGGCCACTTACTTCCAGGGTTCTTCACTGCATGTTTATTCTTCCCATTTGCTACATACAGCTGTAATTTCCTTGCTGAAATTGTTTGTTTTAGGGTAATTAAGGACCCTTACACTCACAATGGCTTCTGACCCAGATGATTTCCCACTCATCTGGGCAATAACAAATGGATTAACATTTCTCTTTATTTTTTTTCAATCAAGATGACATACAGTATCTCACTGCATTCAATCTACAGAGTTTTCTAAAACCAACATTTGCCTTGTGCTCTAAAAACAGATGAAGGGAATCAGAAGGGAAGATGAAAGCAGCTTTCATCTTTGGCCTCTGTTCAAGAAGGATGGACGCTCTTTCTAGTCCTGTGCTTATAGCATGAGAGGAATGGAGCACTTAAGCCTGCAGTAGTGCTGGGAAAAAATTTAAATGTGCCTTCACTTGAGATGGTCACGTTCAGGCACATTTAAGCTGCATAGCATTTTTACTGGCAACATTTTCAAGCCCCCTTCAAGGCTAGCATTTAATATATCTTCTTTATATATAAGAGATAGCAGTAGTGAGTAAGCAGGCTGGATCATTTGGTACTATATATTTTCAACGATGATGCAGAAATCAAAAATGAAAACCATAATGAATACTAGAGATAAATAATAAAATCCAGCATGAGTTCACAGAAGATTATAATTGTATAAGAATTGGGTTTTTTTTAAAGTAGATAGTCTTTTGCATGACTCTGGAATTTCATAATTATTTTTATTCTCAATCTTACTCTTATTCCTACGATGCCTTACAAGAAATTTCTCTTCCACCCCACTAAAGACATGTAAGGAGATTATATTTGTGACATAGTAGTGTAATCATTGTGATATAGTAGTGTCATGATTTCTAACTATTACAAGATGAAAAATATGCCAGACTACCTGTGAAGTACATGAAGAATACAGAACACACTATATCTTGGGAGGAATTTTGTATTTTATAAAATTGGATCTGGTCACTGAGAGAGCTATGATGAATAAAATCATGTTACAGAAAATATTGTTCACTAGAGGATACTGTTCATAACTTTTTCTTACAGCATTTTTGAAAAATGAAATTGCCCATAACGAGAAAATCTAGCTCTTGATCAGCTCTCTGCATCCAGTAATGTCATTCTCTTAAGAGGTACTCCATGTATCCATCAATTCTAAACTTCCCTCTTAATCAGTTTTAATCATGTTAAGTTTTGTGGTGCTTTCCTTTAAAACTTGGTGTTGACAGAGTATCTTTGACAAAGCCCACCTTATTTAATTGCCTGTATAGAATTTCTTTCTTTCTTTCTTTTTCAATTTGGGTGAACTAGTCTTAACTTTTAATTATGGAAGTAATTTATAATAAATGTCCTCAAATAATTTCTGCTTTTTTCTTAAGACATAACTCTTCAGCAGCCATTTTGATTTGGTCTGATACATTCTCCATGTACTTCAGCAAAAGAGGAGACGAGTAAATCAATTCCAATGAATTTTGGGATCCTGGAAGTGTTTCTACTTATATATTTATCTTGTTGATTGTATCACTTTTGGAAAAGACTAATTAAGTTGTTTATTAAAATGGCTAAGGTTACCCTGGATGCTGTGGTACAAAAATTATTAAATTGTTATATATATGCATACTCACTGATGAAGATAAAATTAATGAAACAACTCACCACTGGTTTTTTTCATTTTGCCTTTTAATTTGAAAATACATATTAGCCATGTTAATACCTGCAATCCTTGCAGAAAACTAGTGATGGCCTCTTTTCTTATAAATGCATAACACTTAATACAATGTGCTTTCTGATTCCTTAGTGGGGGAGTACAACAGGGGGTTAAGATTTATCCCCTTTCTATACATGATGCATTATTTCTTTAAAATAACATATGTGGTGCATTATTGCTTTAAAATAACATACATAAACATGCACTTACATAAAGTCACATCTGGGTTTCACATTTCTGAGCCTCCCTTCTTTTTCATACACTAACCCATGCAGAGCTGCCCTTGGCAGTGTCCTTTTTTTTTAGTGCTATGTCTGTAGTGTGGGATTCCTTTATTATATGTTACTTACTAGCTGTGTTCTGCCTGCCCAGAGGGAATTCATCAGCTACAATCCATCTGCTTATTCACAGCTCACTCATTGATTATTCATGAAGTAGATGCTTTAGAAAGCAGGTATTGGTCATATTAGTGATGATAACCTGCATGCATCAAAAACCTAAGTGTTACCATCTCTGCTGTTGCCATATGTGACCTTGAGAGCAGCTGGGCTCTGTGGCACAGCCATGGGTTCCATACACACTCAGGAGTTGCTTTGCTGTATTGCATCAGTAACTTCACCCATTAGCATGGGTTTCTGCATATATAGATGATGTTCCACCTGCTTTCATTCAGCAAGGGAAGAAATGATACTCATGTTCCCTGGGAAAAAAGCAACAGAATAAAACTAAACAAAAAACCCCAACCAACCAAACAAAAACCCAAACAAACAAAAACACCATCCCAAAACTTCCATAAGACTCAGATCAATGTTAAGATAATTAAAAACAATATAGAAAAGAAAAACAACCAAAATTGGGAAAACCCCACACAACTGACCCATTAAACATGGAAATACTTCTAAACACCAGCTGTGGAGATTTGCTGAAAGGTACAATTCCAGTGAATTAACATGTGCTCTTTGGCCTTAGGTGTTTGCCTAGACCTTCAGCCCTTCTCCTTCAGATATCTCTAACCTATGTGTTGATTAGTGTACCATACACCTTCTTTTGCCTTGAGACCTTTCCACTGCTTTTCAGTACCAAGATCACATCGTAGCATCATGCAATTAGAGAATCACAGAATGTTAAGCAGTTGGAAGAGACCCTAAAGATCATCTCGTTCCAACCCCCCTGTAATGGACAGAGACACCTTCCACCAGACCAGGTTGCTCAAACCTCACCTAGCATGGTCTTTAACACTTCTAGGGGTTGAGCATCCACAGTTTCTCTGTGCAACCTTTTCTGGTGTCTCACCATGGTGCTAAATCTCTTTCAAATTACCAATATACAAATAAATGGGTTTGATATTCAAGTGTTTTAAGAAAAATGTGCCTCATTAATAAAATAGAAGAAAAATAAATTTTTGCTTATATTTCAGTTGGCAATTTTTTATTTCTCTCTTTTTTTCTGGGGTATAAAGTCCATTAACCTGGTCTTTAATGTACTGCCTAGGAATTCATTTCATCAAAAGATAAAAGGATGAATGTTAGCCAAGAGAGACAATACAGTTGGATTTTCTTGGCAGAGATAATTTTTTTCATATGTTATCATTCATTTAGCATTTTCTACTACAGCTGCAATGTAGCAGGATTTCACTGGTTAATTTTGTGTCCCTCTTATTGTCACAGACTAAATTTTTTCTTCCATGTTTTTTCAATTAAGCTTCTAGGCTAATAGACAGTGATTCCTCACCACTTGTGTATTAATTCCTCTATGAAAAAGGGGAAAATACTTCCTTGTTTCATTTACATTCCAACAAAGGCGTTCATCAGTCCTGTCATATTTTGGTTTAGTTTAGATTGTATTCTGAACTAGCATCAATTGTGCATCAAGACTGTTCATTAAAATATGGTATTTCAAGTGGTTGAAATATAAATAGCAAAGTCTCATCATAAATCCAAAATTAAATGACAGATATTACACTAAACTTAATCTGCATACTAAAAAGCATCAGTAGATTTCTTGGAAAAGTGATCAGCCTGCTTGAATCGGTAGGCAGTAGTGCCTGAACAACGGTGATTTTAACCCAAGAGGCAGCTATGTTTAAAATGAGTTTAGCTCACAGTGAAAGTGGACTAAGCTTAATTAGTCCACACTGGTGGTGTTCTCAAGGACTAAGGCTCAGCAGATGTGCAGTGACTTGTGCCATATCTTCCATAACCCTATGTCCATGTTTTCATCCAAGGGAGAGAGCACTGGTGAAGTTTGAGCTGGTGAAAGAAAGATTGTAAGACAAAATAAAAGTAGATAAAATGGTTTTTTGTTTATTATCACCAGCACTGCTGAAAAATGGCAAACAAGTGCTGTGGTTCTGTCTATAAAAAAATAGAAATTGGAGCCAAACACATTTTCTCATATTGTCCTCCAAAAACAGCTCAGTATTGCTCTGGAGGAACATCATTATAAATACAATACTTATTTTTTCACACTTCTCTCTGTCTTGTAATTCTCTCTTTTGAGACTACCCTAGGTTCTGAACCATGAGAGGGCTAGAGAATGTTCTTGTGCTTCTGCTGGAGTCTGAACCGAGGTCATTCCACAACCATCAGTTACTAAGAGGTTTGACTTTATCAGTAAGCATAAATTTGAGTGCAGGATGGTGAAAAGATGTCTCATTCCCACATCCTGAGCCTCTGGATTTCAACCTTCCTTCATGAGATAAATTATATCTTTATTACCTTGTTTCCAGGCATTTTAACCAGACTTGTTTCCTAAGATAATATTTGAGAATTTTTGTGCCACTTCCTACATTAACAACAATTACAGCTTGTCAGGACTGCTGGCTCTGTTTCCTCTGTGGTTCTGGTACCCAGATGTGCCTCTTAGCTGTGTCCCACTCATCTGCATAAGGGGAAGATACGGGAATGTTCCCCATTCCCCAATTTACCCTGATTTTCCATTAAAAGAAACTCAAGTGTCTGAAAAGGAAGGATCTGTGCTTCAGCAGCGGGGAACCAGGAACCAGGAACAGCTGCAGTGGGTGCAGGTGCACCAGAGCATAGCTGCAGTCTTTGAGGGGCACTGCAGAGGTAACTGGCAGATGTGGACTCCTTGAAGAAACACCACCTAGGATTCATTTACAAGCTAGTGACCTTTGTGCTTAAAAAGTAGGTGTTTCTAATTAGGTATGGCTGATTTCTACAGTGAACTAAAACATTTTCTTAAAGCCAGATTCATATCCTTTTCCTTATGCATTTTTTAGTAAGTGAGACACATGTAAAGACTTTTCATTGTTTTTCCTTCTTCTTCTGAATTAGCTTCCTAATATATTTTGTCTGCCTGCTCATACTGATTTCTGTTATCACAAATAGAAACACAGCTTCTTCTAACAATGAATATTTAAATGAAATGAATTTTTTATATCTTGTAAGATTGGATCTCAACTTGTATGCATGTGTAGATTACGATTAAATTTACTGACTAAATACAATCTGTGTTGTATTAAATGACATTTAAAAAGGGTGAATCCAAATCCTCCTATAGAAAAGCAAGGTAATAAATGAATCCAAAGGCAAGCTGCAACATCTGGTTTGGTTATTTGGAGGTTTTTGTTCACTGTTTCGTGAGGGGAGGTTTTGGCACAGTTTAAACTATACTGTTTGGGGCCCTGACCCTGCTACCTTTTACTCAGGTGTGTCATCCCATTTATGACATTAACCTGAAGGGGAACTGAAGAATTTGGATATCAGACCTGATCCAGAGAGGGAACTGTTGTCTAGAAAGGACTTCAAAACAAGCCTTTAGAGACACAAAATGGTTTATCATGCACAGCTGCTCCAAGAGCCAAGCAGCTGCCCTGGAAGTTGTTCTGAGTTCACCTGCTCAGTACCAGAGTACCAGAGTCATGCAGAGGGGCTGTAATCAGCATAGCAAGATCTTTCATCATGGCATAGTGAAGTCAGTACCACAATATCAAGGAGCTTTTTCTATTAACCCAGACAATCTTAGGATCAGGTTAATAAATTCAGGAATGGAGGAATCCTGTTAAAACAATGCTAGCACTATTATAAAAATATCATAGTTATGTGACATTCACAGTACAATCCTACAGAAAAACCAATTGTTAGCCCTGGCCAGAGCAGAGTCTCTATCATCTCTGGTGTATATGTATATCTTTTGGACTTTGAACTCCCTGTAACCTTCCTGCAGACTCTCAGTGGATTTGTGAATCCAGGCAGCTTATAGGCAACAGGAGTTTGTGTGCAAGCTTCCAGATGGAAGCTCCTCTACTCTCGATGAATCGTTTGTCAAGTGCTATCACACTCTAGATCTGCTTTTTGTCTGCTTCTCTGCTAAGAACGCTAAAAAATCCTGCACCCGGACATAAGGCTTCAAAACCATAAATAAGGTAAAATAAAAGTATTTAAGACAGTGTGTTTGTTGTGACTTTGTTGGGTTTGGGCTTTTGTTTCCTTTTTGTACAGTATCTGCAAATTTATACATCTGTCCTTTGCATACAGAAGAGATGAAGTTTTAGTGCACTCAAATTCAAAGAACAGACATCTAAGATACTTATTCTATCTATATACAAGAGCAACAATATGTGTTCTCTTACAAATCCAGAAAGAGGTCCTGTATGGTTTGGCTCAGTTAGTAAAAGAAAAGCACAGCTGAGACAAGAAAACAGCAGTGTTAATGAACTTTAATGTCTTCATGAAATATAAAAATGCCAACTCTCTAAGACAATGATTATGTTTGAGGAAATCACAGTCCGGGTGTCATGGTTTAACTTGGTAGGCAGCTAAACACCACACAGTTGTTTGCTGGCTCCCCAGCAGAGGGATATGAGAGAGAGTTGGAAAAAAGGTAGAATTTGTGAGTGGAGTTAAAAACAATAGCACAGAAGAGTAAGAAAAAATAATAACTATGATGAAAGAACCTACAAAACAAATGATACACAGTGCATCACCATCCTCCGAGCAGTACCCAGCCCCTCACAGCTAACTCCTCACAGTTTCATTGTTCAGCATGATGCTATATTGCATGAAACATTCCTTAAATCACTTGAGGTCAACCATCCTGGCTGTGTCTCCCTCCAGTCTGAGTCCTGCCACGTTCATTACTGGCAGGGCAGCATGAGAAGCTGAAAAACCCTTAGAGTAAGTTCTGCACAGCAAAACTACACTATCAGAATGTTATCAGCATTATTCTGATCCTAAATTCAAAATACAGCTCTGTACCAACTACTAGGAAAACATTAAGTCCATCCCAACTGACACCAGGGTACAAAAAGAAGCAAAAATCAAGGTATTGATGTGAATTACTACTTGTAATAGGATCAACTGTTAGTTACTCCCCAAAAGGTCTGAAATTCTCCTTCTGTAGCCATGCAGATGATGAGATTGTTAAACACTTGTGTGAGGAGAACTTTGTTTTACTGCTTCTGCTTCCTTGGAGTTTTCTTCATTGTACAAAAGAACTATTGTTTTGAGTCAAATTAACTCCAGTGGGTTCATGCAAAGGTTTTTCAGGGAGAAATGGCACTTCATAGAGAATTAAGAGGCTGATTAAGACATTGTTAAACACAATCAATTTAAAAAAAAAATATTTTCGCTTATTCCATTGCATTTTACCCCCTCTACACTTTAGATTTAGTTAATGTGATATGTTCAGAAATTCTGTATCCTTGGGCCACATAGAATAATGTCTTAATGGTTATAAAATAGAAATAGGTAAAATTCAGAAAGGATTAAAGTTAATATTGTTAATTCACAGTTTTTAATTAATTATCAGATTTATAAAAGATAAACTTTAAAAATCTAGATCTGCTTATTTTTCTTGTTTTTTTCATGCTTAGTCATCTGGTGTCTAATATGTATACGTATTAAGACTTGTATCTGGTAAATACAATGTCAAAACAAGAAAAGCTAGGATCCTGGCATAAGCACAGTACACTGACACTGTGATTTTAAGAAAAGGTTTAATTTCAATGAAAATGACAATTTTTATGAAAATGACACTTGACATCTTTTATAAAATTCTAAACCATTATGATCCTTATCACATTGGCCCCAAAACATTTCTATTTCTAAACATTCATTTTAGATATTCTAACATTTTTATTGTCTTGCTTGTCTTTTGATTTTTTTTCAATTTGTGCTTCACTGAAGTTGAATAAGGACAAGGAAAAAGTTAATGAATAGCAGGAATCTATGTTGCAAAATCATTCTGTTTCCTTTCCTTACAATCAAAAAAGCCTGAAAGACCAAAGAATAGAAGTAAATTGACAACCTTGCAATATTTGCTGCCTTTAAATCACTAATTGTGATGCAGTAGGAAGTCTTCCCTTACACAGGTTTTGCCCCTGTGCCCTACAGTTGGGTAAATAAGTGGTAAATCTTTGGCCTAATTTTCAGACTAGTGAAACTATATCTTTTCCTTTCTGCTTCATAAACAAATAATGCATTTTTTCTACATATTTCAATATCATTCATGCTTCAAATATATACAGTTGTAACTTTTCCCAATAAATTTTCTTTACAGCTGGAAATTTCTCATTAAATAAGACATTGAATAATCCTTTTTTTTCGGTACTTTACTGCCAAACAGCCAGAGGCCGAACAAATCCTTACTGAATGTACTGGTTATTTGAATCAGTATGATAAACATCTTTATATTTGGGGTTTTTTTAACATACAGCATGAAAACAAGTGTTTGATTATGAATGGTCAGTTAATCACCCAGAATAGTTTGTGAACAAATGAAGAAAAAACACCACTCCTAGAAAAATTGCTAGTGCATTTTCCTATCTATAATATTATGTAGAGCACTATTTAACATAGTATCTGAAGATGCATGAATGTAGCTGTTTGCATTCATTATTGCCATGAGCACAGGTTCAGAACTCATAGTACTGATATCCTTCCTACTAGCCTAATGTATTCTTCTAATCAGCAGATCTCACTGTATTCACAAAGGAAGGCAGTGTTATTTTTTTATTCAATAGCTTTGGACACTGTTTGGTATTGACACAACTTGTTCAAATCTTCTTCTCCCATTCTTATCATGATTATTCAGTTTATTCCTTTTGCAGCAATTTTTAGGAATGCTTCCTACAAAACCAAAAAAAATTGCCACAGTACATTTCTTTAAGCTTTCCTACAACCATGATAAAATTTTTTGCATAAATGCAATACTGCATTTTCACCTGCAAATTTGTCATTGCCTTGAAGAAACCAGATACTTGAAGTGAAAAAAAGCAGGGAAAATTCCTGCAAAATTTTGCCTTTGATTGCACAGTGAGCAGTTACTGGATGTTACACTTCTGGACTATAGTGTTCTCTTCTGACTCAGAGATTTTTTAACAAATAATTTAGTCCTTTATTTTGGTAGTCATGACTTCTATCATTTACAATCTTTCATTTAGTTCTTTAAGTCTCATTAGGGTGATTCACAACTTGTATAATCAGCTGAGGAGTGGGAAGAATCTAGTGATTACGTTGCAACAGTGAAGAAATTCAGAGTTCTACCAAGGTCATTGTCCAGACAAAGGATCTATATTTAATTTCTGATGCTATGGTCCTTGCCAACTGTGCCTTACAAATTGAATATTAGGTCTACCTATATGTGAGTTAACCGTAACAAGTGGTTTAAGCACTGAAACAGTACTGTGTTCTGATTGCATTTCCTCAGTCATCACTGTCTTTCAGGATATTTTCATCCCAGGTCAGATGCATTTACCATCTTGAATTTAGCACTTACAGGATGAAGAACCACACTGGGTATGCAAATGGAAACAAGGTCATCCACAATGAAGCTCAGAAATTATTCTGTTAAGAGCTTTTTTTCCAGCCTGACTTAATACAAACAAGTTAATAGATCAGTCTATTCTGTGGGGTTTTCCTTCCACAGCAGTACCTGCTCTTTCTTTTACTCTTTGTCTTAATCATTTGTCTGCACATTTCAGCTGTGGAGTTATAGATTTTGATTTATGGATTAAAATTACTTATCATTAAGTTCTTACTACATATGTTAACTAGATTTTCTTAATTAACTAGCACTTCATTATGTTGTTTCTGTGTCCCCACCCCTAATCAACACAAATAAATTCCAGCAGTTACCCTGTCTTCAGTGGAGGGTTCATTTATCATCTAGTTTTCCATCATAATTTATAACCTAAAAAAGTAACATTGGACAGCTGCATTCTGATGGCTCCCTTATGAAGGAACAGTTTCCTAACAATAGAACTGACACAAAATGAAGAAAAGGAACTTTTCCCCAGTACATTTATTCCCGTATCTTCTGTGGAAAAGAGGGTGTGATCCAGTGCAGTCTGGTGTGCAAACACAGAATAGGGCTTGATCCATTTTCTTTGGTGGTTCTAACTGATACCAAATCACAGGAGTAAAATCCCAGTCCACTCTGACTGATGAAGTCTCTTTACTTCCTCTGTTCAATGCTGAATTTCCATGAAAATGAAAATTAACTTCAAAACACTGGAGGAAGGGGCAAAAGAAGAGTCATGCTACCTGCATCCGGGAATGTAACCTCAGAATGGCTCCGCCCCAGGTGAACACTGAGTTTGCTTTTCCATTTTTCCTTTGTACAACTCTGTACTACCTCACCTTAGCTGACACTTGATCTGCTTTGTAAATGTCACTATTAAAGATGTTCTTTGTGCTCCAGCGGGAAAAGCTCAACATTGTTAATACTTATAGCAGGAAAAATTGGTGCACATGGCTATCTTTTTTCCTTTTATTTCAGCATACCTGAGTGTTCTGTGAAAGACTGCTTCAAAATGATCCAAAATTAAAACTGTGGGACAAGAACAAATATGAGAAGACAATAGAACGTTTTCCCCAAAACCAAGCCATCCTGAACACCAATATTTTATGAAACATAGGTAAATAGACTCACCCTCAGATTCATGGCACAGCTATAAAAGTAGAGCATCCTTTTTTCAAAAGTTTTTTTAAATCTCAATTTTTTTTCTATTAGTGAAATCAGTATTTATTGTATGTTTGTCAATCAATGATCCCATCAAAGAAAACAGTTTTTTTCAAATACTGGGCATCCTGATGACAGTAAAGAAAGAAGGATAGTTTTAACTACAGGACACCATTAAGTTTCCTCTGGTCTTGGAAGGAAATTTGTCTGCAACACAAGCATTCATTTAGAAACATATCTGTAAAATATGTTCACATGAATGGATTTCAAAAAGCAGGAATACTTTACTTTGATAGGAGAGTGACAATTCACTAGCTTAGGTTTTACAGTTCTAGAGGGAAAAGGCCTTTGAAGTATCTCTTGTACATATACACTTTCTAACTTTCTGTCTTTCATGCACCATTTTTGTTGTTGTTGTTGTTCAATGGTTACATAATCAATCGATCATAGTCATAACCTCATAAATGTTGCACAGTCTTACCCAAAGGCAGAGAACCTGAAATCCATCAAAGTTGTTGTAGTTCTGCTTAATCTACTTCAAGTGCCAGAAGCAGTCTGGCCAGGGAACACTGGAGATCCTGCCGTGTTGAATGTCCTGTTGTTTCTACATAGACCAGCTTAGAACCACAGGATCACAGAGTATTCTCTGTGAGCATATGAAGTTGTCACTGCAGTCACCTAGGATTTGTGGTTGCATGTGTCTAAAATGTCTATTTATATGACCTCTGCAAAGTCTTGGATTAGTCCCAGATATGAAAATATGGAATTTATAGTCTCCAACCTCCTATTTTTTTAACATTTTGTCCAACTCTTCAAGTGCCTTTTCTCTGATATTTAATGGATATTTTCTCTAAATTCAATATGATTACATATTTTCTAAGCTGCAACACTTTTCCCTCTATAATTTGAACGGCAGGATTCAGATTCAGAACCTCTTGTAGCCCACAGGGGTGAGAAAGTACTCTCAGAAATTATATCTAGAATGCAACTTCTATCATTTAGACAGTTGTGCTGTCAAGCCGTGCAGTTTTATAGATGCTTTAAATTATTATCAACCATTTATTCATTAGTTTAATTATATAGCTTATGCTCTACTCATCTCACTTGTGTAACTGCCATGGTGTTAGTGCCAATAGAAGTTAGTTAGATACTGAGGCAGAGCTATGAAGCTCTAAGAGTTTCAGCATAAAGCCACTACCTGTGCCCATAAAGGTGCTAAATAAAATCAATGCACTGTGCTAAGAACTCCCAGTGTAATAAAAACAGGGGAAAAGCTCTTAACCCTCCTTTTGAAGACATCCCTGCTGATTCTGTGGTTTAGAGAAGAAAAATGTTTTACATGCACAGAAAGGCAAAGATCCAGGAAACAAACACAACTCCCCTCACTTTCTGAAATCTGAGTTCCCCAGGAGGAGCAAGGGAAGCCTGCAACTCCCAGGCTCCATGGGAGGACATGCTACCACTCCAACAGCCAGTCTCCACAAAGAGTGATAGTGTGATGTGGCTTGCTTTTTACTTTCTCTGTTTTTTCTTCTTGCCCTTCCTTTTTCCCAGATGTTTTGAATCAGCTCTTTCCGTCCCAATTTCAAACATTTAAAGAGGAAATGCTGTCAGGTGTCTTTAATTATACTCAGCCTGTCTTAAACAGCCTGTATCAATGTCATCTGAAACGCTGATGTATTCCAGGGAAAGTTTAAGGAGCTTGCAAAGATGTCAAAGGTATTTATTTAGGAGCTCCTAGAAAACACCAGTTTACATATGAATTCATCCACATTAATTACCGGTATCATTTCAAAGATGCAATTCTGCTTTCGTGAACTCAAAGCCATTGTGTGGAAAAGTGTATCATGAAAATTATTACACCAAAAAGAAATCCTATTTTTCATTTTTTGTTAGAATTTAAAAATGAGATTATATTAAACCAATTCATACTTAACAATATCTTCATGTGCCTACTCACAAGAATTATTTTATTTATATAATATTGAAATTATTTTAGAAACTTATTGCAGGTCTTAATATATATATACAGTCCTTGTTATCTTCCACACAACTAACATGAATTAATCAGTATCAGGTCTCAGATCTCTTGTGAAGTAATGGAAAGGATATTTTGCTTTTATTCTTTAACATATTACTGGAGATTGTCAGCAGTTGTTTTAACAATTTGTGCTTACTAGGGTAAGTTTCCTACATTCAAAAACCACGCAAGTGAGCATCCCTGTCACTAATAAGACCCACAGAAGCAAACATTTTCATGTTTCAGTGTAGACATGAACTCTGAGTCAGAGTGCCCAATACTCTGCTCCCTCTCCTGACACAGTCCAGTTTAGACAACACTCGTAACCCAGGACTGCACTACCATCAAACTGCAGCCTCATTGCTACTGCCAAGGCATTCCAGGCCATGGGGACCTGGATGCATTACTTCACTCAAAATACCAAGTCAAAACCACTAACTAACTGAAGAGGTTAAAAAAATATTAACCCACAGTGAAGAGAGACAAATTCCCCATTGCTTTCAACAGACAGAGATTTAATGAAATTTTAACTCTCTTTCTAGTTCCCCCAAACTCCAGCTATTTTACACTATGACATTCCATCATGCATTATAATATTATTCCATCCACTGCAGAACCCTCCTGTAGTTTGGAATTTCTCTAGAGGCTTTAGATTAAAGGTCTGTCTAAATCATGACTGAACAGTGATGGAAAGGTTTTCAGGGTTTTTTTCTCTTCTTCTTTTTTGAATATTCCGTTTTAGCATTGCTATAATGAGGCAATTCAAAGCTAATACACAATTCTGAGACTGATGATTTATTTTAACCCACACAACAAGAGGAGATGAGAAAAGGAATGCACTGTGATTAGAATGACAGCTTTCATGGATTAGGAGTAGAATTTGAAAAAGAAGAAGCTGTTTTATCTGTAAACTTATTTCAGCTTTATGGAGCAGAAGCTGGTCTGAAACTCAGAGAAAAAGTTTCTCAGACCTTGACCTACATAAAAAGTAAGGAATAAGTGCATACTCAACAAATGACATACAATAGGCATATTATATTACCAAAAGAGGTGCTATCAGCTAGAAAAAGAACCTGATTTTAAAAAAATAGCTACATTATCACTGTGTTTGGGAACTACTCAGGAGTCAGGTCAGCTAGAAAAGATAGCAGGGCACATTTAATGAACTGTGAAACACTCAGCACAGGTTGTGCCTTCTGAGACTATCAACATTCATAAAACAGTAGCATAGCTCTTGTTCAGCCTTATCAATGGTTTTCATTAAATAAACTCAACAAAATAATGTGCGCTTACCTTAAAAATTCAAAAATTATTTTTAGGTACTATATTTACCTGCAGAACTTATGAAAACTGGAAACAGCCTATATATGACTTCCCTTCTTCATATTACTTTAAAGAAACTTTTTTTTTAATATACTTAAGAATTGTTATGGCTCCGTAATGTACCTAAGTCAAGTCATTTGAATTGAATAATTTTTCATACCCCAAAATTTAACCTGATTTTTTTTTTATTACCTCACAAACCACTGTGACTAACATTTTTTATGCCACAAATAGTTCCACAGCTTTCTATGGGCAAAATCTTGTATGAGTAGAGATCCTGACAGGTTTCAAAATGGTGGAAGATTAGGATCATGTTGAAAGGAAGCTCAGAAAGTCTCTAATCCAATTTCTTGTTGCTGAAAGGGTCAGCTACAAGATCACACCAGGTTATTCTGTCTTGAAAACCTACAAGAATGGAAGGTACACAAACTCCCTGGAAAAGCTGTGCTACTGCTTAGCTGTATCCATAGTGAATTTTTTTTTTTTTTCCTGATACACAATGTGAAGGTATTCTGTTTCACTGTATACCTTTTTTCTCTAGTCCTCCCTCCATCTGCCTTGATGAGCAGCATGGCTTCATCTTCACAGTAAGCTCTTCCAAGGTACTGGGTGCAGGGCTGCTGCTAGGTCTCTTCTCGTGCCTGAGTGAACTCCAGTTCCTCCTCCTTGTTTGTCAAGTGCTCCAGCTCTTGTCCATTTTTGGAGCTCTCTGCTCAACACAATCCAGTTTATTGTGTGCACCGTGTTTCAGAAGGGCATAAACTGCACACAGTATCTCCATGCAGTCTGATGAGTGCTGAGCAGAGGCAGATAATCACTTCTCTCTACCCACTGTCATGACCTTGTTAACACAGCCCAGGATCTTTCTTTAGTGCTGTGCACACTGGTGGCTACCAGCTAGCTCACTGTGAACCAGGACATGGTTCATAAGCCATGAATAAAGGACCTTTTCAGGAAAGCTCTTTCCCAGCCTACTTGGCTTCAAGGATTTTCTCCTTCTAAATTGCGCAGATGACTTTGAGCACAAGTCTTGTGCATGTCCTTGATTCCTGCTGACCCCTTCCAAGCAACCCACACAAGTATCTCTGGATGCAGTCCCATCCTTGTATGAACTGACTGTCCACAGTTTGGTGTCATTTGAAAATTTTACAAATAAACATTCTGTTACTTCCCTCATGATTAAGCTGTTGAATGGAACAGGTCCCAGGACAGTCCCCAGATCATGGCACTCCATCTGTCACACACAACCAGGTTTAGCATGACCTATTAAATCTCCAATGTAAACCCCTGTGGGTTTTTTTACTTATTTTACTCAGTGATTTTTCTATTTAGTCAAACCATAGCATCTCAATTCAAACATAAGGAAGACAGCATCAAAAGTCTTGCAGAAGTCAAAGCAAATTGGTCTCTACCCATCCTCCAAGTCATTTTATCATAGAAGATAAAGACATTTATTAAGCATTGTTATCATTTAACTTGATAAATACATCCTGGCAGTTCTGCAAAGACTTCTTCCTCTTCATATACCTAGAACCATGTTCCAAAATAACTCAGTATGTGAATTTTGCAAAGACTGGTGTGATTTCTGAATGGTTAAATCTGGTGGTTAACAGATGACACTTTTAAATATCAAAACAATGCTTTTTGCCTTGTATCTTTATCACACGATGTCACCCTTGTTTAGAAAAAGTGCCTTTTCTAAGTAGTTGACAAGGATATCTGATAGATATTTTAAATACACTTGATGATTCTGGCTGGGTTCTTCTTCCCTTTTTATTTCTCTCCTTCTCTATAGCATTTCATTAGCAAAGAGGAAAATATTTTATTGAACTTATAGCAAAAATAACAATCCAGATCTGCAGATATTCATATTTAATTATGGCTACATGTAATTAAGTGTGGCAATCTGGTGATAAAACCTTTAAGTAATGACTCATAAAGAGATAAAAATGGAGCATGTGTTTAATCAGTTTGTAGCCTTCC
Organism: Cettia cetti; assembly: GCA_013401135.1. Lineage (NCBI taxonomy): Eukaryota > Metazoa > Chordata > Aves > Passeriformes > Sylviidae > Cettia > Cettia cetti. Next base: position 8,744 of record VZUI01043562.1, on the reverse strand, counting down.
ACAGAAGCTGGCATGGCTCAGGTGCTAATGAGACATCTGCTGCTCAGGACACCAGAGAAAGCAGTAATTCACTAATGAAAAAACAAACCAGAGTGTTATACAAGACAGAAATACTGGTCCAGAATTCTAGCCTAAATCTTAAACTTTGACTAAATTTCAGACTAGCAATATTGAACAAACAAAGCACTTTCTCCTACAACTGTGTCTTTTCTCTAGAAAGAGGTAACCTAACGCTAATTTTGCCAAATAACATAAAACCTAGATGTCTTCACAGCACTCTGAAGTTGTTTTATGGCTGGCCAGTTTTCATAAATAAATAATAGAAATAAAACAGAAAATCCTGAGTGAGAAATTTGTTACATGTTGTTATCTGCCTTTCGTGATAATGGGCCCTATTACTGGTGAACACATAAAGAAGTTCAGAGAAGCCTTGCTGTAGCTCTCAGCCTCTAACTGCTATATAAAAGGCAAAAGACACAGAGGGAAAAAAAACCACAAAACCAAAACAAAAAGCAGAAACCCAAAGAAAAAATCCCCACCAAACAACAAAATCACACCCCCTCACAATATCCTTTAATGTCTGAAGCTGATGCAGTACACACTTTAGTGCAGTAATGTATGATCCATATATTCATGGTTAATGCTTAGTTTTGTACCCTACAGTGCTTAGTACAAATACCAGGGTTTAATGTAACCTTGTGTTAATGCCCTACGTCTGTGATTAATAGGTCTTGTGCCAGCTAATGTTTCCTTATTTATTCATGTTAGTGATTAATACGTACTAGCGGAGATCCTAGTTTTGAGAACAAGGATTATGTGTCAGAACAAAGAATGATAAAAGAACTACATTATGACCTGATGGCATATTTGAAATATTGTCAAGGAAAATCTAGATCTAGAACCATATCCAAACAAATTTGTGAAAATAATTAGCTAATATGCATGTATTCACGAAATATGATGAATATTTATTAATTTCAGGAATATAACCTGGTCTGTTAGGATACTGGGACTGCATGAGGAGAATTCCCCATGCATAAAGCACTGCTAATAAAGTAATGTTGGCTTTCTGATCTAATGAATTGGCTGGATAGTTCAGTTCCCTGTTTTGGGTGACAATGGACACTGAGTAGACTTCCCTATTCCCACTGTTGAGGGGGTGAGGATAAATAGCCAATCAGGACTATAAGCAAAGCAGCAGTCTTCAGAGCAGGCTGTCATTTAGAAATCTGGGCTCTTAATACACATGTATAAGAAATCTTTTTAATCCTTTCCACTGCCCTTTCACATTCCTCATCCTTCCTACAGTACTATCTGGATACAGACAGTCAAATATATCTCTGTATTTTCTAATGATGATTTATCAAAAAAAATCTTTAAGTTGAGGGTCAGTAAAATAAAACCATGCTGAAAAGTAATGGGAGTAATAAGACAATAATAGTAGTAATAGTAATAATAATTTGACATACCCCTCTGAGATTCCTTTTATTGCCCTGGATGGAATATTAAAAAAGCAATGTTATTTTCTCAGAATGTTAGACTTCATCACTGTAAAACATGTCCCAAATACTGACTATGTTTTTCTCCCTAATTTATCAAATATATCAAAACAAAACATAGTTTTATCTTAGAGGACAGTAGAACTCAATGCTTAAAGAATTAATGTATCAATATTTTGTAAGTTCATAAGAGGCTTGAAGATAAAGGCCACTAAGATGATTAAGATGCTGGACCATATTTTATATCAGGAGCAGCAGAGAGAGCGGGAACTGTTCAACCTCGAGATAAGAAGAGCTCAGGGGATCAAATCAATGTGCACACCTACCTGAGGGGAAGGTGCAAAGATGGAATCAGGTCCTTTCCAGTTTCCAGCGACAGGACAAGGGGACAAACCGAAACACAGAAAGCTCTGTCTGAACATAAGGAGGACTGGCAAAGGTTTTCAAGAGATATTGCAGAGTATCCCTCTTTGCAAATATTCAAAACTGTCTAGACATGGTCTGTTCCATGGCCGTGCAATTCTGTTAACTGTAGTATATTTTGTTTTTCTCCCACTGTGTTTCTGTAAGGTGGGGAAGAGGAATAATCTATCTATGAATAAACATAAGCAGATAATTTAAAATATCCCTTTTGTAGAGAAAGAATGACATGAAAGTTATAAATACACTTATGAATCAAAGTACTATTGCTAGGAGGTACTGAGCAGCAGCTGGGGCTAGTTCTCATCTCACTTCTGCTCTCTTTTTATTAGCATAAACTGGAAAATTAATGGCATTTTAGATCAACCTAACAATTACAAGTGAGATCGGAATCAGTACTACTGGCACGAGTGATTTTCCCCTTTATATTGCAAAGGATGATATTTTGATCAAATAAAGTTTTAGGTTTGATAGACTTTCAACAAGACCCTCATGTGCACTATTTAACTATGTCTGAATATTTATTAGATCATAATGCACCTCTATGCTGTGCATATCCTTGGCTCAGTCTGTTCTGTTCAGAACAGTAAATTTTTTTAAACAATAGGTCATTCAGTGTGACAGATAAAAACTGATCCACCTGCTACAATTTAGAAAAGAAAGTCTGAAATTTGTGAGTTTAAAGCTACAGGGAATGATATAAAGACAAGAGGAGGTAATTATTTCTCACTCTGCCTTGGGTGTCAAAAGCTAATTTTCACAGACCCAACAATGACACTTCCTAGAACTTTCTCAAAAACAAAGTTTTGGCACAATGCTTGTTATTATTACTTGTGTTTCAAGATAAATAAAAACAGCAGGATAAAGAAAGGGGGTGTATGGGCTCTTTAGGGGCATGCATTTCAAAAGATTGCATCTGTAGTGGAGAGATTAGTACAAAAACTCAACACAGAGACGAGGCCATATCCTGACAAAACATTATCTTTTTCCAAGCAAATTTGCTAAAGAGTTGCAAATGGGTCTCTGATGCCATAAATTATACCTCCAGTTCCACAAAAAGCTCCCAAACAAACAAATAAACAAAAGTCATTCGCTTTCACAGCCTTACCTCACTGACTGCTAGATATTACAACTCAGGTTTCGCTTTTGTCTGTCATATTCAATAAACTGTGCTTGTTACATCACTTTTTCCAGTCTAGACAATTGTTTTTCATTTCTGATATTTATGTCTGTTAACTGTCTCCAAATGTAGATCAGCCTCTACTTTGCTTTCTCATCAGCATTCTTAGTCAAAAACACTTACATAACAAGCTAAAATGTAGAAAACATATCTGTCTTATTTACTGCACATTTTTCTTAGACAAGTAAAGTCACAGATGGCCTTAAAAACCTTCTCATTTAAAATAATGCCTTCCACTTGTTTTGTTATGGGCCTATACCAATTTGATTGAATACTGGGATTTTGTAGTAATTTGTTTCATTTTATCTTCAATCAGTTTTATAACCTGTAAGTCTGTAAAATCTACAGGAAAAAGTGAGAATTATTTTTTTACCTTTATATTTATTTTTGTCATGAAGTTAAGATGTTAGCCTGCTGACAGTTTGACACTAGACCTAGAGCAGAAATGCCATCATTTGCTGCTGACTAATAAGACAACTTCACAACCTGCTGGTGTTGAACTGCCTGAGGCTGCTTGAGGTCTGGTAAGATTTTTGAGATGTTTCTACTTTGCAGCTCTTTGCTATGATTTTGCTTCTAAAATGAAAGTGAATTTTTAGGGTTTGGACTACCCCTTGAAAATTCCTTTTTCCTGTGTTTGACTCCAAATTCAGTACCAATATAGCCAAACTGTTCACAAATTCCTGTTATTGATGCATTTCAAAAAGTAGATATTTCTGGTGAAAAAAAAGAATATATTCCCATGATCTACTAAGGGCTGAATATTTCCATCTGACAGATGTAGGCTCCTCAAATGACTTCTACAGTAGGCTGGAAAAATATTTTGGGTTTGTAGAATGACTATCTGTGTGGAAACAGCTGACTCTAGTCTCCAAAACAGCCCAAATTTATTAGCTTCTTTTCTTGGTGTCCTGAAATCCACTGAAAACGTGAAGTTCCTTCCTGCAATCTTGCTTCCCACAAACTATGGCAAAGCAGAAAACTGCAATTCCTTTCAGTAGACATATCTCCTTGTGAAATGTGCAGAGAATGAGAATCTTCTAACAAGTACTTTGAACTTTTTTTTTTCTATTCACACAGGAGTAAAGGAACATTTCAGAAATTCTGAATTTTCCTTATTTTCCTTCAGGAGTACATAGCATCTTATTCTACATCAGCTACAATGAATTTCTTTTGGTCACTGATGACACCTCTGCTTTGCTTTTTCTCCTTTTCTTTCAAGAAACACCATATTTCAAGGGTTTTTTTCTATGTAAATATATGTACGGATAGTACAGATGGCTCATGAGTCAAGAAGGCTCCTAGTTAGGATATAACTGTCTACATCTGCCTCTTCCACGAGTCTAACATTCTTCAAATCATTACTTACTATCTCTGAGCATCTGACATATCTAGCCATTGCAGCCCTGTCAAATCACAAGATTGCAAAATTATGGATGGAAAGTTGTAAAGGTGGAAAAAGTCATTTGCAGCTGACAGTCAAGAGATTCTTTTCTAAGATAACATACATTTGCAAATGAATTTTGTGCAGTTATCACTCTGCAACAGATCACAGCTGCACATGCTCAGCATCTGAATCCCTAAATATTTGCCATGTGTGAACAATTGGTTATTTGAAAATTAAGCAATTTTTTTTTCTTTCCTTCAAAAGCCACTCTTCAGGTGTTGCAGTAATGGGGACAAGATGATGAGAGGATAAGAGGAGCAGCTTTAGCAGAATCTTTAAAAGAAACACACGTCATATTTTCTGGGCAGCATGGTGCAGCATGAAGACAGTAAGAGGTAGGCACAGTTTCCCAGGGAGAAGGTAAATTCATGAGCTCCTTGCTGAGACAGGCCAATATACGCCCTCATGGTGTTTTTACATCTTACTAAGCCAAACCTCAAAGAAATCACCTCTGCCTTAACTCTGGCTGCTGCAGGTCTGGCTTCTTTTACTTCCCATGTTCTCCTGTGCCAAAAAGATGTGAAAGAAATACCTGAGGACTCAATCTCAGTTCTTCTTGAACACAAAATTACAGAATCACAGAACCACAGAATATGCTGAGTTGGAAGAGACCCATCAGAATCATTGAGTCTGACTCTTTGTCCTGCACAGGACACCCCAAGGGTCACACCATGTGCCTGAGAGCATTGTCCAAACACTTATTGAGCCCTTTCCAGTAACCAAACACCCTCTGGGTGAAGAATCTTTTCCTAATATCCAACCTATCCTCCCCTGTCACAGCTTCAGACCATTACCTCAGGTCCTATCACTGGACACCAGAGGAGAGATCAGTGTCTATTGCTCCTCTTCTGGTCATGAAGAAGTTGCAGGGAGGTGTCCTTTCAGTCTCCCTTTCTCCAGGCTGAACAGAACAAGTTCTGTAGAAAATATCTTTTAGGAACTTTTGTTTAGATGGACTAGGAGCCAAAATCTACTCATCCTCCTAGGCATCACACTAGAGATTGTGATAGTTCAAGGTAAAAGGAAAAAAGCTCAAGATGTTATTCTCATCACTGTGGACTCTGACACACTTCAAGCTACGACTTTTGTGTTCCTCCATGAGACCTGCCTGGTGTTCTCAGAAAATCTCTTTATGAGCTATTTTCAAATGTCTTAAAAAGTAATGTTGATATTGACTGATCAAAGCAGACTGAAGTATAAAGAGACTGAGTTACACAAAAGCAAAAGCATTCATTAAACTAATGATCATCCTTTCCTAATGTGTCCTTAGGCAAACACTTTAATGTCTGTATACTTCCTGTCTGTAAAACTCAGGATACTTGGGTCCTTTCAGCATCCCTTATTCTGTTCTATTTATTTACCTTGCAAACTACTCACAGCAGTCATTGTACCTTAAACTGAATGCCTCAGCTCACAGGTTACTGCTCTTTGTTTTAAATTAGACTTACTGCTTCCACACGTATTGTATGAGTAAATTGTGATAAAAAATAAAATAAAAATCATGTTATTAATAGTATTTTTCTCTTTTAGAGATTAAACTAACTTAAATTTTTTTCTTCTAAACAGAAACTTTTCATGTAGCTATCCTGCTGCTCTGCAGGGTTTGGAGAGAGCTCAGCTAATTAGGGCTGGTTTACCTACAGTCACCATGACAATCAGAACTAAAGCTCCAGATCCAAAAGCTTTCAGGTTCAGCCCAGACCTTAGACCTGTTCATTTTGTCTGTGTTTCCACCAGGGAAATAGGATGTGGGGTGTTAAGAAATGCTCCCCTGCTTGGTAAGGCAGCCACAGATAATCTTTAGGCTACTGAGGCAATGTAACACAGATAGGGTTAACATTTAGTAGGCAGATTCATTAATCCATGTTAATATCCCAGATTGGTAAGTGCCTAAAATAAATGGCTTCTTACACAATATTTGTTTCTTACACAATATTCATATGTAATGAATTCATAAATATCAGTTCTGTTATTATCCTACATTTGAGATTCCTGTTAGAATATGAGTTCAGCTTATTTTCATAAAAATATTTAATGTAATTTTCGCATATATTTTTGTTGTAAGGCATGAGTTTGCTGTAAATAATACAGTATTCTATAACGTAAAATGTTTCAAAACCATTGATGTTTTTTCTTGGAGTATCTGTGATTAAGAACAGCTTTAAAGCTTTTTACTTAGCTTTTTAAATACAGTGTAGTAAAGTCCAAAAGAAACATGAAGAACACTTTAACAGTTGCTTTAATCCCAAGGAAAAACTTTTCAAAGAAACAAACATCTAGACACCACAAAATTTAAAAGAAATTTTAAAAACCAAATGAGGTGCACAGATGTTGTGACCTATGTGGAGGAGAGAGTATCTTGGCATTTTGGATCACTGAAAAAGCAAGTCAATACATCTAGGTGAGAGTTTTGCCTTTGATGCATCATGTTTATAAACATGAAGTCTGTTTATGTTGCAAGCTGCAGATGGAGACAGAGGGATCAAAGCACTTCAAAAACTGATCATTATTTCCAGGTATTTTTTCCCTTTCTTGTTCTGTTTGATTAACTTGTTTGTTATTAGTATTTCCTTTCCTAGTTGGTTGTTTTTTATTCTGGGGCACAACTTGTTTGCTACTAATGCAAATTTGTTAGGGTTTGTCATTTAAAAGTTTGTTTCTTTTAGAATTTTTTATTTTCCTAGGTATGTTTGAGCCTGAGACTGAAGATGAATATGGCTGAGTACAAAATAGAATGGAAGGACTCAAGAAAAGCTGTAGACATCATATCTGTATCATACCTAAAAAAGCAATGACTCAGAGACAGAAAAGACTGACCCTAATCAGCTGAAAGAACATGATTCATAAGGAGGCAAGAAAAAATAAAGAGCAGAAGAGGGAAATGAGAAAAAGGCAGGAGATTCCAAGAGGGGAAACAACAAAGGAAAAAAAAGTCATTAACATCTCAGCAGAAAAAAGAAACAGAACTTCAACTTAACATTTACTATGTTTTTTTGTTTCCAAACTAGTTAGTAAGTGTTTTTAATTTTAAAGCACACATGGTAGCCTTCTTCACTTTTTTTTTCTCCAATATAAAAAGAAATGTTTCACTAACAGGTGGAAAAACATGAAAAAATGAGCACTGTTACATATATTTATGTTTATCTGGAATTTCAGTCATCCACAATGACAGGAACTGGCTCAGTTCTGGAGAAACTCAACAGGAACAGCTGAAAGCTGACCAGGGCTCCTTTGTTTTCTGACAGCCTATGTCCAGCCTCTTGTGCTTCCCTGCCTTTCCTCTTAGGTGGGCACTTCCAGACACTATACAGGTATCACAGTAATGGTCCATTCAGACTCTGGGAAAACTTTAGGCTTAGTTATTCAGATAATAAGTATAGAAGATAGTAATACAGAAATAACATTCAGCTGTTTAGGAACAGGTATGTTGGATTAATATGGGCAGCAGAAATGTTTCAGGAAGATCTGATCACATTTTATTTAACAAGTATTCAAAGTATTTAATAGCACACCAATTCTTTCTGAAGAACTTCAATAGAAAATTCAAGACAGAAAAGGACTTGGAAAATTCTCTATAATTAATTGAATGTAACTATTATATTCAAATATATTCTATCTGAAATTATATATGTTTTGAGCTCCCTTGCCTCCAGCCCATTTTGTGCTGCCACAAAGCAAAAAATGAAATTTATTCTTGGATAGATATTTGCCACCTGACCTGCAGGAATGTCACACAGTTTCCAGGTATGGTCACAATCAAACCTATCTTTTTATCAGCCACTAGTAGTAAAGATCTCCATTGCAGCCTTTTCCAGCTAAAAAAGATGATTAAGGAGGAAGGAAACATCAGTGCACTCCAGTTTGATCGATGTAACAGAAAGAAGAGTAGGAAAAAGCATGAAAAGCAGGGTTCAGGAAGCAATGAAAAGACTGCATTATGTTTCTGTGTGAATAGCAGAACCTCATAACTCTTTCCTTTGTACAAGGTAATCAAGTGAATGTTGCAAAATATATAGGCAAAAATTACCACTGCCTATGTTAGATTCAGATCTTTATGAAAGTCCAGATGATGGCAGTTCTGATTCAGTACAGTAGGTACAAAAGTATAAAACTGTACATGCAAACCATTATTATTATTATTATTATTATTATTATTATTATTATTATTATTATTATTATTATTATTATTATTATTATT
>VZUI01043560.1:0-14366 GCA_013401135.1 Cettia cetti | reverse complement strand
GGCTGTGCGGGGCTGTGCGGGGCTGAGCGGGGCTGTGCGGGGCTGTGCGGGGCTGTGCGGGGCTGTGCGGAGCTGTGCGGAGCTGTGCGGGGCTGAGCGGGGCTGAGCGGGGCTGTGCGGGGCCCTGGCTGTGCGGGGCCCGGGCTGTGAGGGGCCCGGGCTGGCCGGCACCTGCTGTAGGGGCCGGGCAGCGCCGAGGTCTACACAGCATTTGCAGCGTTTCGGGAGCGTTTAGCGCACTCGACCCACCACCCTCTGATGGGATTTCGGCTGGATTGCCAACTCTTCAAGCGGGAATTCTGCCTGCCTGAGCACCTGGCCTGTTAAGCAAAGGGACATTTCTGCAGAGACACTTTCCCAGAGGCTCAGCAGACGGCTGTGCACCACTCACTGGGGCGTGTTCAGCCCTCATTCAGGTCAGAGAACAGCTGTAGCTTGAGAAGAGTTTACTTCCCTAGCCTGACCATCTTCAAAGTATCTTTGCACTAATAAAAAAGAAGCATTTTTCCTTTGCAGTTTTTACTGATTCTGCTCATGCTGCATGAGTAACCTCTTGAAAAAGACAGTGCTTCTTAGTGCTAGATATAGCAGTCATTTTATAACAAGTACTGGAAGATAGCAGTAACAGGCTTCAGCCATCTCTGATGGATTTGTTCTCTTTCTTCTTTCAGATAAGTTATTCATAGCCAGGGTTCCCTCCCACGGGAGGTCCTGAGCCCACTTAGGCCAGGCCACTCCTTGTGGTGGTGGCCAGCCCTAGCTGTTGTTTTACCATGAGGCCATGACTGCATTGTTTAGTAATTTTGCTTTTGTCTTCCTTTGCAGAACTGTTAAAACCAGCAGACATTCAGGCAAGCAGACCAAGATTGGGAATGCTAAATGTTGCACAGTCAAAACTATATAAGCAAAGCATTTGTTTGCCCTCCAAACCTAGGGAACAGCCTACTAACACAGGTGGTGGATGATGAAGGATGGGGTGCAGGAACGGAGCTTGCTGGGAATCTGGGAAGGGCCAAGGGTCTCTGGCTGATGAGCTTTTTGCCTCTTGTGTGCTGCAGGGGGTGGCCTCCCTTCTTCACCACTTCATGCAAGGGAACGTGGGATGCTGGGTATGGATGTAAGACAGGGAAGAGATGTGTTAGCAGGCATCCTCCAAAGACAGATTTCATTTTCTTTGAAGATCTGTGCTCTCTTTTCTGTTAAGACATATGGAAATTGAGTGCATTGTGGCCTACAGTCATGTGGATGTTGTTTTTTTCTGTTGTGACTAAGGATTCAATACTGTGCAGCACCCTGTAATGTGGTCTGATAGGGCATCTTCAATTTGCCACTGTGGACAAGTTTCTTTGATTGCTTTGTGACTAGTGCAATTGGAAACATATTCCAAACACAATGATGGGAAGAAAGGGAGGCCTGTATTTCCCTTCAGTGCTCTCCATGTGATCTATCTGGATCATGTACCCATGCAGTTTTCTGTGGTTCTTTTGGATACAGCTTACCCAAGCGAAATAAAATAAGCTTTATTGACCTAAAAAGAGCTATTCTTTCAAAGCATATGGTTTTCCAGGTTTATAATAAAAGTATCATTGTGTTTCTTAAAGGTAGAGCTTCTGCAAGTGCAGTTCATAAACAGTGTCATGGGACGTTTTCAGAGCAAATCAACGTTTGCTCGACTTCCACAGAGATCATGAAAGTCTTGCTGTTGACAAGACAATATCCTGCTTTACCTCAAGTTGTTATTCCAGCAGAAGAGAGGTCTCTTATGGGTCCTGTGTCATGTCTGCAAGCCCTTCTGGCTGCTGAGCCATGTCCTTTGTGAAGCTGTGCCAGGCACTGATTTACCAGAAATGCAGTAAAATGCTGCATCCTACCTTCAAATGCCTAGAGACAGAATATGCACTCATAAGCTTTGGTTTGCAGGTGTCAACACACAATCGTGTCTGTCCAGGTGGGAGAGATCAGTCCTCTCCATTGGTTGCATTCAGGGTTTTCAAAGACCTGCATCAGCATTTTTCAAGCCTGTACACACTCGAATTGGAACAGTAAGAAAACATCCACAAAACTCAAGTGAATGGACTGGGAAAAAATCTTGAGAGAGCAAAGTGGAGATCCAGAAACTGTGTGTGTCTGATCCATTCTTGCCTTTCTATGTTCTAAAGATTCTTGTACCAAACTGAGCAAAGACACTGCTGTGGTGTCCAAACCAGGTGAGATCTGGCAGGCTGGCATCCCAGAGGTGCATGTACCACTCCACTTTAATGCCTACTGCACTTCAAAGGCAGATTTTGTATTAGCTTTGACACAAACTGCAAACTCCAATCCAGCCATGGATTTGCTACAGAGAACACAAGTTTGTGTATAGTGGGTATAGTGACCTTCCTCTTTTCCAAATTATCCAGCTCTGGGAAAGGAAAATACAAGGTTCTTAACACTAATGTGAGCTCAATGATTTTGGAATTTTGCTGTATGTGGTGTCTCTGCTAATCGCGTTGAGTGGAAAGACCAGCTCCCCTCTGCTCCTCCTGTTCTTTCAAATCCAAAAGGAGGAGGTAAGGACACAGCCTACCTGCTGTGTGCAGGCAAGCAGAAGGGGAGAGGAGCACCCTGCTTTGCTTGTGTCTCCAATAGCCTGGACACCAGCAGTGTGGAGCTCACCTTGTCCTTCCCCCTGGCAAACCAAGCAAACCAGCTACGATTTCTGAGACACATTCTGCTCAGCTAGATTTAGGAAATTTATATAGGACTAAATAACACAAAAAGAGTGAAATGGTCTTAATTTAAGGGGTCTTCAGCTACTCCCAGCCCCAGTTTGTCAAGTTGGGGCTTCATCCCTATTCATTACATGCTTAAGCAGAGATCAGCTCTTCTTTCCTGTTCATGCAGCTCTGAGAAGACTGGTTGTTCGTTGTTCAGAGAAGAATGAACAGCAACCACCAACATGGTCAGCTCATTCCTACCATCATCACTGATCTTGATCTGTCAACTGCTTTTGCTGCTTATTTGCTGGCAAAGAAACGTAAACCAAAGGTCCTTTGGGAGGTACAAAGACAATAGAAGGAAACTTTTGCCCGATGTCTGATGTTACCACAAAGAGCTGGCCATTGCACATAGAAATATTTGACTTACGATAGAAAATATAGTGGGGAAGGTTGCAGGAATAGAACCTGTGCTTCAAAGGGCTTATCTGTTCCCTGACATGCTCCTATTGTCAGGAACAGTCCTTTTGTCCTTTTCCAGCACACTCCTCCCCCTGGAGGAGGGTACTAGTCACAGCATCTCCCCTAATCCTTCCCTGTTTTTTATTCCCAATCCCAATTTCTAGACTTCCAAAATTAGACCGTGCTTCCCATCTGAGTAGTCCTGATGTGGAGTACAATTTAATCACAAGACACTGACTGTCCAATCCTTCCTGGAGTTCTCCCTTAGGTGCATTTCGGGCTCTTCCCTCTTGCACCAGAAACATCCTGGTTCACTCACAAACTGCCACAGCTCTGTGCAGCTGCTGCTTGTTGTCAAGAGGTTTATGTGTGAAACAAAACCTCGTTATAAAAGAAGGGGGAAATGTGGATTCTCTGGGGTTGGGCATGAGGCTGTGGGACTGTCTTAAACCCCTGGAGATTAATTTCTGGTTCTGCAAACAAGCTCTGAGTGAAAAACATTGCCTGCTGGAGCCATCTACTCCCACCACAATTAATGTGTAGGAACTCGACATATGTGAAGGTTGTGTCTCTGGAGGTATTGTGATGGACCACTGTCACTGCAGGAAACCTAGAAAAAGTGGCACAGTAAGTGGGCATAAACTGGGAAAGTTAGATTGTTTTCAGTGGATTTAATGTGGATTTAGTAACATTTAATTGTCATTTTATAAATAGTCAGATTTACTGATTAGCCATCCAAGCAAAGGGGTTAGCAATGGAAGCAACTGCAGATCAGGGGGACAATGTATGTGAGTACCAGTAGAGCTCATGCCACAGCAGCATCAAGCATAGGGTCATGTAGTTTGAAAGTTTGGGTACCCATCCCTCACCCTCTATTGCACTAACCTGAATTTGTTTTGCAGTGGAACCCATACAAGAAAGATATGAATGGCTAGTTTTGAAGTGGAAAGACAAAAGAACTTATTGATAGCATAAGGGAAAAGGCACACACATAGAGGATGTGCAAGAAGTGTTTAAAGACGTGTTCAGCAATTGGTATTCAGACATGAAGAAGAAATGCTGCAGTAAGCACAGGTAAGACAAGCTCCTCTATATAAGGGCGGAAAAAAAAAGGTAGTTGAGGGCTAACAGCACAGACAGTCTCTTTTTCCAGAAGTTAGGAACTAAAGTATAAAAATTTCATATAGGGAAGACGAGGACCATAGAGCTGCCAGTGTCCTCCAGGCCAGAATTCCCACAAAATGGCATTTGGAAACTAGATATAAGAAGCTTTCTCAAATACTGGGAAGCAGGAAGGAGATGGTCATAAAGCTAACTTCAAGTGTATCCAGGATGCTGTTCAAATGGACAGGGAGTGTTCAAAGCTGAAAATTTGAGTCCAAACATATAGATAGCAGGACAACACAGTGTGCAAAAAGCACGTAAAAGAACACTGCAAGCAAGCAAAAAAAAAAAAAAAAAAAAACCAAACAAACCCTGGTAATGTACTGATCTCAGGACCCAGAGGTGTCATTACAAAATAATGAAGTGTCGCCTCACTTTTCCTTACATGAGAGCACAGGTGCAAATTACTCCAGGTTGCATTAACAAGCACGTGTGGACCTGAGACTACAGAAAAATGTGACACATGCCAAGCTAGCAACCAAATGTGGGTTCAAGAGTCATAGACGGTAGGGGAAGACTCTGTGTCACATTAAACTATGAGATCTTGTTGTTAAAAGATGAGAAAAATAGGGAAGCACAAGAAGACTGTTCACGTTTTGCTGAGTTTTCAGATCTGAGTCTGCTAAATTAATGTTTTAAGTAAAATAACACAATTTTATAATATGTTTCTAACTAGTCATTTTACAGCTTTCCACAGATGGTCTGAAGTATGTATGAAAATATAATACAAGTGGAAAATCCTTATGTGCTCTCTTATATACTCACCTCCTGCATGTCCTGCAGCAACAGTTTAAATGTTACGATTTCATGAGCACTGGTGGTTTTGTGGTGGTGAAATGAGGCTGGAGAAGTGGAAGCAAAAGAAACAGAGCAAGAAAGAGTGATGTTTCTAGTAGGAAAACAGTGTGCAAATGCAAGGGACTTGCAAGGAAGAGTAAAAGAATCAGAGGAGGTGGGCACTCAGTTCATCTAAGAAAGGCTAGGGGTTGGCTGAGATGCAAGGTGGAGAGACACCCAGCAGGAGTGGGGACCAGCAGAGCTGTAGATGTTAGCTGAAACCCTCCAGGCAGATGAGGTCATCTCCAGAAGGTCACCCTGCAGACATTTGTGTCCTTCATATGGGAGGAAGGAATAGATAAGGTTGCTGGAGACTCCCATGTTGAGAGGCCAGGGAACAGAAGAGGGCAAGGATGGATGAATAATGTGCCTGGGGTGGGAATAGAAGGACACTGAGGCCCTGGTCCAAGGGTCTTTGTGGAAAGAAAGAAGGCAGCAGAGAAGAAAAGCAATTTCATAAGACAGGAAGGAATACAGCTTGAAAGGAAATTTGCAGTTAATGACATCAGAAGCAGCAAAACAAGCAGAGGCATGGGGATAGAGATGAAGGAATGAGAGACTGTGAAACTTAATGGTGAAGCACTGGAATAAAGATATAGATCAGGGTTGCTGGGCTGAGGGTAGAGTTTGCTGTGGTGCTGGCTGGATTCTCCCATTCAGAGGACAAGGAAAAAGAAAGGTGTATAAAGGTGGGATTTAGGGACAAGGGGAAATTATAAGGTGCATACCTTGGAGGTCTTGATAAAGGAGCTTGGAGGAAGGTGAGGATTTGGAACTGTGAAGGATTGAGTAAGGCTAAAGAAGGTGGCTGAAGATACAGTTTCTGGGGTACTTGGATAATCAGGAGCAGAGACTGGGTAATGCTGTTGGCTGTATAAGCACCAGGGAGAGTATGGGAGAGAAACAATGCTGGCTCAGACCTGGGAGAAGCTGGCAGTACCCCTGCACAGGGGTAGAAGAAAGAGAAGACCAGTGTGAAGCAGTAAACTGAGGTGGTAGGCAGGGGATCTAAAGTGAAGGAAATTGTAGGAGGACTGGGAGAGAGGATGGAGCAAGGGATCTTAGGAGAGAGCACAGAAGATGTGAGTAGTAGGGAGATAAAGAGGAAAGGAAGGGGTAGAGCAGTTCACCAAAGCTTTGTGTGGCTGAGGAGTGCAAGAGAAAAGGGGATGGGAGTCAGACAGCAGAGGTAGTGTGAAGGTGGGAAAGGATGGAGAGATGGAATTATTCCAAGGTGGGAGGGAAGGGGAAAGACAAATGAATAGGCAAATTATAACTAATGCAATAATTAACTGCTACAGCAGTAATCTGATTGTCACCCAAAAAAGAGGATGAGGCAGGGAGTTCGTGAGAGAGGGGGAGGCATGATCAGGCTGGCAGAGGAAGTGGGCTGAGCCCAGTGGGGTGCAGAGGCAGCGTGGTAGGAAGCAGCAGGAGCAGATGCTGGGGCTGTAGTTCCTATGGCAACATACAAAGGCAAAAGCAACAAGTGTGCCGACGTGGCAGCGTTAGCAGGGGACAGCTCGGTGCATTTCCGTGTCACACTCCTCAGGGTGGGAGTGGAGCCGTGCACCGTCCCAGGGCACCAGGGCAGCTGGGCTCTGCCCCTGCAGAAACCAGCACAAGTTACTGGCAGATTTTGAGGCCCGGCCCCCTCACTGCTGCTAAATGGGTGTTTTGTGCTCTCTTTCTCCAATCCTAGGAATCCCAAAGCGCAGCAGAGCGAGAGCTGCAGAGCGTCTTGGCAGCAGTGAGGCGCCTGTGTGCCACACAGCGAGGGGGTAGTTCTGCAGGGAGTGATGGGAGAGTGAGCATCCCCCCTCCTCATGCCCGTGTGCCATGGGGCTGGGGGCTTAAATCTCCCATATCCTGGCTCAGCATGGCCTGCAGCAGCTGGCACATACCTCCAGTGTGATGTGCCTTCCAGCAGGGCTGTCATAGTATGAGGCCAGTTTTCCTACAGCAGGCAGAAAAAGCACATGGCTTTCACAGGCTGGGGCCTTATTTTTCACTCATTAATTTTGGCAGTTCTCCCTTCCTTTCCTGTAGTATGTCTTGTAATTAATCAACAGTTTAGGTCTGCAGCTATTCAACACCATTGTGCTCACGTCCTACACTAAACAGATGGAGACAGAACATAAAGGCAAATTCTCCTATTGCTCTGACACTCGGACAGAAAGAAGAACCCTGCGGGGTGTCCAGCAAGGATGCTGCTCCTCTCATCCTGCCCCGCAGCAGCTCTCGGGCTTTCCGCGGGCTCGCAGCTGCATCCAACAGCAGAGGGAGCTCCGGGAGAGGAAGAGGAGCAGGCGAAGTCGGCAGGAGCAGCCCCGGGAAGGGGGGAGGCGGGCTGGGGTGGGCAGAGGTAGCTGCAGGCTGCTCTGCTGCACCAGGTAGGAGCTTTTAACAGCGTGAATGGATGAGGGAAAAAGGGGCCTGAGAGCGGGAGTAGTTTGAAAGCAGTCACGATGGAAACAAAATGCCAGGAGAACTTTAGGTATAAAAAACACAGAACGAGACAAGCAAAAGATGTGGCTGGGTGCTCTTTCTAGGATGTAAGACAGGCTAACTTTAGGGTATCTTGTGCTAAATAGCTGTAAGGAGGAGGAGGGTATCTTAGTTACTTGGAGACTGTTTTCTGTGTACTTAAGTGCTAAAAGGTCTGGTTGTATTTTTTTCCCCGAGGAGAATGCCCTGTGTTGAACAGTGTTGACATGCCAAATTAATTTCAGAAAGTTTCAGTGAGATTTTGAGAAACTCTGGTGCCATGGGTTCACACCAGGATCAAAGGAAAGTGGTGAATATGTCTTTGTGGAAATGCACCCATTGGAAGTTGATGGCCATTTCTGCTGCACTTGGGATGACAGCAATACCAGCCAGCCACATCACAGCCCCTACAAAGCCAGCTCGTGGCTATGACTCTAGCCACAGAGATCAGAGCAAGGAAATAAGTATGTTGGTCTTTCCATCCCTTGTTCTCCGTGGTCCCGGGTGCAGCACAAGAGCGGGCATGATTCATTCTACAGTCTCTGGGCAACACAAGGGAAAATTGCTTGCTAATTTGAGTTTCTGATGTCAGGACGTATAATTAACCTGACAAAGCAAAACGTTATTTTAGGTTAAGGCGTGATCAGACCTTCCTTCTCCCTCTACCTATTTCTAAGAGGTAATAAGTTGAAGGTGTTTGAGGCTGGGGGAGGTATATGTTTTGTGGTGGCTATACAGTGTTGGCAGGGAATTCGCTGCTCTTATGCCCTCTAATATATATAAATATTACCAGTGCTTTCTCCAATTAATTTATATTCAAGTTAAATGCAGAGACAACAAATTATTTGGACATTAGAGTAAACTTCTTTCCTTTCATTGCATGTGTGTGCAACACTCGTCCTTTGTATCAGTCTTTGGAAAGGGAGATGAAGCAAGTTTTAAAATTAGCATGCTGAATGCCACGGTGGCTGTGCATAGGAATCACAGGAATACTTGGAATCTTTAAGGTGTGTAATGTTAGAGTGGATAGTATGATGCTAGATTGACAGTGGATATCTAGTTGTGGAAGCTTTAGTGACTGGAATACTTTGGTTTACTGTCATTGTATTTGAAAAACTATTGGGAAGAGGATTTCAGAGGTGGATTGTTGTTGCTATATTTTCCCTTGGCTAGAATTGACAGAACGGAGCAATTGATTTCATTTGATCTATAATATGTATACATAACTAGCAGATTGTGCTGCATTTAAAATAAGGAGATTAATATAGCCATTTTCAAGCAAAATCAACTTATTTTAGTGCTGTGTTGGCAAGTCTGGGTTCTGTAGGCTCCCAGGCACAAAAAAACCCCACCCCTTTTGCAATTCTTAAGGTGGGAAAAGAGCTCTAAGTATCTCTGGGTCCCTGATTAAGGAGCTCCATTTTAAAATAAGAATTCTATAGTCTCCTTCTACAGAATGACTGGTGGTTTCTTTGTTCCATGGTAAAATAGGAAGGTAGAGAGAAAATGCAACATGTAAGATATAAATATTACTTCCTTATCCCTTTTTTGTTCCTGCTGTTTTTGCCTGGTATTCCTCAAATTTGGTAGTTTTTTGGTGGTTGGGGTTTTTTATTGTTGTTTTTGTTGTTGGTTTTAGTTTTGGGTTGGGGTTTTTTTTGGGGAGGGGTTATTTTTCTGGGTTTTTTTTTTTCTGATCTAGTTGGGTGAGTCCTTAATCTTTAGCCATTTGAATGTCTGGAGATCAGTCATTTGCAGGCTCAGAGCATTTTGGTCCCACATATGTTCTTTCTTTTTCCTCCTGCTGCTCAGAAAGCTTTGCCCAGCTGTGCACCTTATTATGCCCTTGTGGCTAGGCTATTTTAAAGAAACTTATTCCAAAGGAATAACAAAATCAGCAAGGTCTAACTATCATACCTGTGTGACTGGGGAAGTAGAGGTTAAGTGCTAGCACAGGTACAGCTCAGCACTCTGAAGATCACTGGCTTGCCATTTCTTTAAAGGTCACCATTGTCCTAGACCCAGGTAGGGCACTTAGGTTTTGTGTCACTCCATTTGCACATGGAGCCACAGCCATTTCACTGAGAAAGCCAATTGAGATCTGAAGGGGAAAGAAGGGCTTTCAGGCATGATTCGAAGAAAGAAATAACAGACTGAAATGTGCTGGGGAAAGCAGGGAAATCGTTCCAGAGAGCAGGGCTGGACAAAGTGTGACACCTGAAAGCTTCTTTTGGTCTTATCTTGCTAATTCTGATTATGAACAGATTTTTAATGTTTATTTCCTAACCAGTTTCCATGTTTAGCATTTAGTATTTGTGGAAATGGTGGCAAGCAGAAGGAGCAGGGATCAGAAGCAGTAAAGTGCAAAATTAAGAAAATAGGGAAGCTAAGTAGATTAAGTGGACTGGCACAGACTAACGCCCCCTCCCAGCCCGCCGGCGCTAAGGATCTGAAGGTACTCAACATCTCAGCAGTGATTCCTGCCTGGGCTCTGGGTGTGCAGATCCACGTTACCAGCCTCTACATTTGACTGACACAGACTCTATATTGGGCTGGCCAAGCAATGTACAACCATATTCTTGCTTCTGCTAAAATAAAGTCCTGCCTTGACAAGCTGCCAGGGTGAAGGGCAGGTTTGCCTGCAGCTCAGTTTATGGCCTTCCTGCCATGCCTCCCATCTCATACAATGCTGTGTGTTTGTGACCTTAGAGTCCTTTATTGATAAGTACAGAATGAAACAGATTGGCCATCTGTTTGTATATCCTCTGGAAGAAATTTGAGAACTCATGAAAACTAGGTCTTCTGCGTAATCAGAAGCAGCCAGCATGTGTTCCAGCCATCACTTGAAAAACTTTGCTGAGCTGCAGTGTGATAAAGCACACTACTTGCACACCATCATGGCTGCTGCTCTTGTTTCAAAATACAAAAGTACTTGCTAAGAATGAGGCTGCATCCCCCAAATTTTTAGAAATGGAACTGCATATTGGGTGGCTGACATATTATCACAAATGAAATAAAAGAACTGGTGAGTACATTGTGGAGTTCTGGATGTAAGTAGAAACTGCTGTTTATCTAAAACAGTCACTCACTCCTTTTTCCAGCACAAAGACAAGGTAAGCAGTGATTTTTTTTTTTCCATCCAGGAAGTTCACAAGTGGGGAGAATCCCAGCCAGAATAGGCTGGCTTGCAAGCCATCCAAGAGTCACTGTGTTTTTAATACAGAGGCTGTTGTGCCAGGTGTTTGAAGACAAGCATAGCAAAATATCTTCAGGAAAACGTGGTAACATGAGTCTGGATAATTGTTTATAATGGAGTTATTGAATAGCAAAGAAAGTTGGTTAGCAGGAATTTTAAAAAAAATTTGATGGAATTACAAATGAACCTAGTAGAAACAGAGTTTTGCAATGCTTTTTATATTGGAAAAACATGGTTTTTTTTCTTTTCTTCAATATCTTTGGGATTGTCAGTAAAAATGTATCTAAAGGAAGATCGTCTGATAATTTGATTAGACTTTCTGAAAGCTTTGGCAATTTGTCCTGGTGACGGGGCAGACTGAGGTGCAGCAGTCTGGTAGCACAGGATCACAGCCCTCGGGCTTTCCTTCCCTCTCCTCTCTGGAAGAGCAGAGCCCTTGAGCCCCACACCCCATGGCTGGCTCTCCATGCAGCAGGCTCTCCACAGCCAGCTGTGGCCAAATGCAGAGCAGGCCCTTGCCAACATCTGCTTGCAGGACAATGCCAACACACTGCCCATTTTGCCTGGCAAGTCAGCCTGGCTGCCACTATGGCAGACATGTGGCACAGGGGTGGCATTAATGGGCGTGAGGGGTGGCAATGGCAGATTGGGGCTCACAGGTCTGAGTGCATCCCCAGCCCCATCCTCCTGCCCATGTGTCCTGGGTGAACACCACAGGCTGAGCTGCTCAGCACTTAGAAACTCTTTCGTGAAAATAGGTGGCCAGTAGCCAAAAGAAGTGACTCATATGCATCCTCCTTCTTATTTAAACTGGAGTCTTCCCCTTCATGCTTTGCCCATTCCATGATGCCAAATTGCCGTTTCTGGAGAGGGGAAAGCCAATTCTCTGCCTGTCTCTCCTATATAGCCTTCCGCACTTCTTCCCAAGTAACTCTTACCTCATCTACTTCTGAATCATAGAACTATAGAATAGTTTGGGTTGGAAGGCATCTTCCACAGTTATATCGTCTAACCCACAATATCAAAAATCCCCTTCATCTTAAATTTGTATGGGAGAAAAATTTGTCAGCCCACTCAAAGCCAGGACTGAAATATTTCTCAGTATGGAATTTTCTGTTTTCTGAGGAACTACTGGTGCACTCTATTTTTGACACCATCACTTCTTTATGTTTACCTTCTGCTGGTGTTCTTTTTGCACCTGGCTCCCTTGGACTGAACTTGGACACCTGCTGGACAAATCATGCAGATATACGTGAGATGCACAGTATGGCTGTTTGAGTGAAAAAAGGAAAGTACTAGAAATAATCTCAGAATAAATGGTCAGCCTTCAACCTGGCCATAATCATAACTCTGTTGGAGGGCTGATATTTTCTAAAGAATTTTAATGATACGAGGATAACAATAAGGTTGAAAAATATTATATATTTGGCTATTCAAAGTTATGGAATTTGAAAAATTGAAACTAAATGCAGTTATAAAACCAAACAGGATTGTTTTATCCTGTGAGGCATATGGCTGCATTGCTATTGCTTGTTAATGTAATCACCCAGTTCTCTGAGCCACAAATCAAAATAACAATATTAGTTTATTTAATTGTAAAGGGCCAATGTCAAAACTGCAAGTGGAAAAGTGCCATTTCCCCCCCACAGCCTCTGTTTTCTGGAATCTTTTCTATCACATGGAGTCGTTTGGAGTTGGCTGACTTGTACTTTTTGTCTATAGACTGTAGCAGGATAACAGAACAGTTGGGATTTTTATTTGCCCCAAACTGAGCTCTTTTAGATTTATAATTCCCCTCATCTCTTTTCTGTCCCACCTCACCATGTCCTAGGTGGTCAGAGCCAAAACCAGCAATCTAAAAAGAGCTGCCCAACAGTACTCAGACTTGAGCCCAGGGGAGACCAAACCTGAAGAGGTCTCTACTAGAGAAGCTTGACAGAGAGGGTGTAGAGAGGTTCAAATTAAAACCCATTTGCGTTACCTTTAAATAGATACCAAAACAAGGGAAAAAACCCTCAAACCAAACCAAAATAAAAACCAAACAAGCAACCCAGCATATGTTCTGTAGGAGGTAAGTTCTTCACACTTATGTTTGCCCTGTTGGAAAGGGAATCTTAATTGGATCCGGATCTGCCCAGTTCCAGGTGTCTTCTCTCTCAGATCCCCAGAGCCATTTGTTTGTTTTGCTGGTGTGCCTCAGCTTGGCAAAGTATCTTGATTGCTAAGTGAATGTGGATTCAGCCAGCTCTGACCAGCTCTGGCATCTGAAAAAATCCTTTTTTCTTCCGCTTGAATTTCTCTGCCAGCTGCCTTCGAGTCAGGATTTCCCAGCCAGCAGCTCTTGTTATTATCTGTTTTCACTTGCCTTGATGTTTACCAGATTGGACTGTTTTTACCTCTATTAACCCTCCCTCACTGTGGAGCCCCAGTATTACAGACCCTTTGTGCCTTGGCCACTGGGTCAGAGCAGAAATAAGTAAATAGGTAATAAAATCACCTTACTGAGAAAACAGTGGGGTCTAAAATGCTGGCCAAAAATAACACAAGTGATGATGATCTCAGGGAAGAAAATAACTAAAAGGCGAAATGAAGGTATTAAAAATCAAAGCTTAAAATAATTGACAGCTCATTAGACTAAATCTGAGCTCTGCTAAAATTCCCCACCAGATGAAAACTCTGGTATGAAAATAGTGCTGAACAGCTGAGAGCAGGACAAGCTGGCCTGATTTTTTCTGGTCTCAGAAGTGAATTGTGGCTAAGAAGTGCTTTCATTTGTAACCTTAGATACATCATACAGTCATTTAGACCAGAAGGTCTGATTAAAAATGCATCTAGAAATATAAAGGGGAAATTCTGAATCTCTAAAGGGCCATAAAGCTATTCTGAACAAGTACCAAAAGATCACTTTCTGTTTCCTTCAGTTCTTGAAAACATGGGGAGGAAATAAAATATGGAAAAGATGAGCTCGTGTTTTTTAAAAAAATTCCATTCTTGATCAAGACCAATATACTTTCAAAGGTAATAGATTACATCTAGTTAAAAAGACCCGCAGGTCTGGTCACGTGTCGGCTCAGAGTCCAAGGAATGTTTAAGAATATCGGTGGTGTTTCAGTGAAAGGAGAAAAAAAAAAATATTCTGGTGGATTTCGGGGTGAGGATTAGGGTCAATTCAATTTCTTCCTCAGTGTCCTGTATTCAGCCTCTGGAGCGGCCGTGGAGTAATCCGTCCCTGCGATCCCAGCGGTGCCGCCCCCCGCCCAAGCAAAAGCCGCCTTCGACTTTTTGCTTCCCTCAAGGGCTCAAGATAAATAAAATAACTGTAACACTTTAATAATTAAGCCACGCCATTTGAACTTGTCGCTGTTTTATTTGGCTCACGCACTACGTTCCATTTACCTGCGCACCGAGAACACCCCGCGCGCCCCGCCGCCCAACGCTTCGCTCCCGCCGCGCCCCGCGGACACCTCCGAGCGCCGCGGCGAGCGCCGCCTCCGCCCCCGGCCCGCGGGCACCTGAGCGCGGCG